>PVHP010020246.1:0-30855 GCA_004024765.1 Zapus hudsonius | reverse complement strand
GCTCTTGGCTTCTGCTAAGAGTCATCAGTTTGTCCCACTTTTATTTTATTGTTCTCATCAGTTCTGGATGAACCCTGTATTTGGGGGATCATTTTTTTAAACAAAAAAAAAAAGCAATTTACTTCAGTGAGTAATAACTTGAGCTCTGGATTAGACATGGGTTAAAATCCAGCTCTGTGGATGGATACTGGCCGGGTGACCTTGAACATGCTACTATTTGTGCCTCATTTCCTTTGCCCATTAAAAGAAACACTGCCCATAAAACGCTGAGCATAAACTGCTTGGTACAGAGTAAACACTTAAAGGTAGCTATTATTTTTGCTGTTTCGGAGAATAACTGTGTGAATGACAATTAGTGGAGAAAAACACATTCCCTTTAAGGTTTCTCTGATGGCTGGTTGGATAGATTTAGTTATAGTCCAGTTAATAAATTGCTTTCACATACCTGTGGTTAAAATTCATGGCATAGGGGAAAAATACCCCACCAAACGTCATGTCTTAAACCTTCAGAATCATACAAACCAGTTTGAAATTCACATGTCCAATCTGCTGGTGACAAGGATGGACGGTCCTTTCTTCTGCTCTGTCCATTAGGAAGAACAGCTGGACACCAGGCGACGTGTGCTTGTAAACAGTTATGAAATCACCCGTAGACTTGTCTTCTCCAAGCAGAATGAACTCAGCTCATTTAACCTTTTCCTAAGCATGGTTTTGATTTTCCATCCCTTTAATCACGTCTCTGACTCTTCTGAACCTTGTCCAAGTTCTCCATGTCCTTCCTCGTGTGAAACACCCAACTGTCCAGAGTCCTTGGAGAAGTTTTCACAATGTGGACTCTAGCTGTAACATCTAGAGATTCTACTGTCCGGCAATTTTCAAAGGACCATCTCACATGTCACTTCCTTTGATCTTAACCTAGTCAAGCCTCATTCCTCTGATCACGATAAAGAGGGAGGTAGATATTGTCAATCCTTTTTGAGGGACGGGGACTCGGGAGATTTGGAAGGACTGACGCTTGTTTACGGTGCCTGTACCTGTTATGGCTGGTCCTGGGGCCAAGGTCACTGGTTCTAATGTTCTTTGCACAGGGCCCAAGCTCATGCCTATAAACAATCTGTAAAGTACGTGGTCATCTAAATAATTTTATGCTCTACTTGCCAAGAACGCCTTCTTTCCACTGTAGTTGGGTTGTTTTATAATTTCTCTCCTGCAGACTTTTCTAAGTCCTTATTTTGACTCCTAGACCCCTTAGTGCTGGGGGGGGGGCACTGAGTCAGTGGGGTTGAATGTGTCCCAGGAGTAAGGGCCTTGCAAGGGTGCTGTGGGGGTTACTGTTGATTCAAAAGTACCAGCTTAGAGTTTTACCCATAGGATCCACATAGTGGTGAGAACCCCTCACTTCTGTCATAAAAAAAAGATATTTGAGTGCATGCGTGCGTGCGTGTGTGTGTGTGCATGTGTGTCGGGAAGGTGATTGTAACCTTTCTTTCCCTGGGCATCACACATGTATGTTTGGAACATTTTCTGAGCAAGCTTGGCTTCTTGTGTTTATGATCAAAGTCTGTGGAGGTCACCGGCAAAGCCAAGGACCTCCCTCTTCTTGGTCTTCCATCCTACAGGAATGATGATCACTGAAGACCCAGAATTCCTTATGATTCCCATTCCATCACTGAAGGATTTTAACAAAGCTTTCTCATTATATATTAGATATATATATTTTTTAAATGAACTCACTAGTTGTTTGAATTAGCAGGTTAAGACATTTTAATGCATTTTCACACTCATTTGCAACAAGAGTGAAATATGCTGAGGAAAGGTGGGGAGGGAGAGGGAGGGAGGGAGGGAGGGAGAGAGAGAGAGAGAGAGAGAGAGAGAGAGAGAGAGAGAGAGAGAGAGAGAGAGAGAGAGCTGTTTCCCAAACTTGGCTACACATAAGTAATACCCAGATGGGGAGGGTGGAGGGAGTAATAAAGAAACCAGTCTCCCCTGCCCCTGCCATTCTGGTTTAATTAATTTGGGGTGGAGCCCTGCTTTGATTTTATTTCGAGCTCCTTGGAGCTGCCCTGGTGGAGATGGGGTGATAAGGAGCCAAGTGGCTGGAGTCGAGGACCACTCAGGAGAGGGCCTCCCAGCCCCGGCCCTGGCTTGTCCAGCTCAGGCCGGCACCAGGTGGCTCCCTTCAGGTTCACAAACTCGAGTGGCTTAGAGGCATGGTCAGACATTCCAGATCTCTCAGCTGACTTAGAGCCGTGGGTCCTCCTGTGTTTGACAGCTCAGTGGCCTGGACAAAGGAGAGACCCAGCTTTGAACTGCGTCTGGGCTTCCAGTGCTTTCTAGAGAAATGTCATGGTCTGAGTATGTCCTCCCAGTCCAGCTCACATGGGACATTTGGGCTACAAATTGGATGAAAGGAGGGGCCCTCAGGACATTAGATAAAAGCACCATAGTGTGCTCCTCCCCAACTTCCCTATGTAAGGATACATGGAGAAGACAACAGTTGGGTTCTGGTGAGATACTCCCTCGCTAGGACCCAACCATTCTGGCAACCCTGACCTTGGACTTCCAACCTTTAGAAATATATTTCTGTGGTTTATCAGCTATCCAGTCTATGACACTTTACTTTAGTATCCTAAAGATAAATAGGAAATATTTGATCAGAAGTATGTTCTGGGGTTCTCATAATCACAATCCCTTAGAGATTACAGTACGTGAATTCTGGGGTGGTGGAATGCTGAAGTCTGTATATGAACATGTACTTTAGGGCAGTCGTGTGGTCAGGTAAGTTAGGAAATTTAGAATGCATCTTCTGAGGTGAACGCCATGTGGGTGATCCTCACATTGCTTTCAGAATGCTGCCTGGAAAAGAACAGCTCTTGATTAAGGGCCTAGGACGAGCCTGCTCCTGTCAGGGAGGACTAAGCCTTTGAAATCCTTACGTCTCTGCCCTCCCAAGCTCCCGGATCCCCCTTGGTGTTGGGGACCCGCAGAGCTCATGGCCTAGCCTGCCAATGTACGAGCCTCAGTTCCTCTAGACAGATGGACAGAAGGACATCGCGTGAGTGTACAGGTTGCTAGTTGGAGAAGCGATGGCTGGTAGACTTAGACTTGAGATCTGCTCCCCTCTCATGAGAAATTCAGAGAATCAGTCCACAGATGGACTCAGGTTTAAAGGCTATCAGTAACATAAGTCTTCAAGTTTGTTTTATAGACAATGCCAAAAATACACACAGTTGGGCTGGAGAGATGGCTCAGTGGTTAAGGCACTTGCCTCCAGTGCCTAAGGCCCCAAGTTCAATTCACCAGTACACACATAAGCCAGACCCACGAGGTGGTGGCTCGGGTTCTCTCTCTCTCTCTCTCTCTCTCTCTCTCTCTCTCTCTCTCTCTCTCTCTCTCTCTCTCTCTCTCTGTAACTCTTTGCTTTTATTTTATTGTGGAAGCCAGATTTGATATACTAGATATATTGTTTGCTTCCTAGCATAAATTATTTATTTATTTGCAAGCAGAGTGTGAGAGAATGACAGAGAGAGTGGGAATGGATGTGTCAGGGTCTCTTGCCCTGCAAAGGAACTCCAGACACATGCATCACTTTGTGCATCTGACTTTACGTGGGCACTGGGGAATCAAACCTGGGCAGTCAGGCTTTGCAAGCAAGTGCCTTTAACTGCTGAGCCATCTTTCCAGCATTTGTTTTTTGGTGTTTTTCAAGGCAGGGTTTCGCTCTAGTCCAGGTTGACCTGGAGCTCAGTAGCCCGAGGTTGGCCTTGAACTCACACTGATCCTCCTACCTCAGCTTCCCAGAGTGCTGGGTTTAAAGGTGTGCACCACCACGCCTGGCTTCTTTCTAATTTTTCTTTGGACAGTGCTGAGGGTAGGACCCTGGGCCTGACACATGCCAGGTAAGAACTTTATCACTATGCCATGTCCTCAGCCCTGGTCGGTTGCATTTCATTTTCAACTTTAATAGAAAATGGTGTAAGACGTCTCCAAAAAGGGTTAAAATCATCTCCCTGAATACTTGAGCCAGTTTCTGTGTAAATGCCTCATAGAGCAGAATGTCCAGCATGATAACAACAGAGAGAGGGAACCAGTTGCATGAAGCTGTGAGAAGTTCTATCATTGGGACGCTTACACGCCTAGCCATAAGAATTGCCGTCGCCAACGATTAATGTTTTGCTAATTATTTTCCCACAATTTATCCTATTAAACTTTCACAAGATAGATACATTGACTGAGGGAGTAATTGAGGCTCAGAGGAGTTAAGCAATTTGCTGAAGGTCACAGCTAGCAGAAGTCTAAGCAAGCACGGGCAGGGACCCAGGTGCACCTGCTCACAAGGAAGGAAAAAAAAACCTATGTTCTCCCTCGTGAGGCTTTTTGCCTTTTAGAAAGCTATGAACTAGGATTCAGAAAGAAAATTGGGGCTGGACAGATTGCTTAGTAGTTAAGGTACTTGCCTGCAAAAACCTAATGACCCAAGTTCGATTCCCCAGTACCCACGTAAAGCCAGATGCACAAAGTGGTACATGCACCTGGAGTTTGCTTGCAGTGGCTAGAGGCCCTGGTGTGCCTATTCTCTCTTCTCTCTGTGCTTGCAAATAAATAAACATATTTTTTTAAAAAAGAATATTAGGTCTGGAGAAATGGCTCAGTAGTTAAGGGCTTGCATTCAAAGCCTAACTACCAGGGTTCAACTCTCCAGTACCCACATAAAGCCAGATCTGCAGAGTGTCGCATGCATCTGGAGTTCATTTGCAGAGGCTAGAGGCCCTGACTTACCCATTCACTCTCTCTCTTTGCAAATAAATAAATAAAACATTTTTAACAAAAGAATATCAATCCCGCTGGCTGCCTGATCTCTAATTCCATGTCTCTGAAACACTAGAGAGCCTGTCTGATTCTTGGGGGCGCAGCAAGCGAGGGATAATGATGGAGCCTTTGCATCTTGAGCAATTTGTGTACCAGTACTGAATGCTGAGGCTCCCGCAAAGTCCCAGCCAGTGGAAATGTCCTCAGGCTGGGCACGGCTCCCCTAGCTAGAGAAGGCATTGCCTTCAGAGAAAGCAGACACACTGCAGAAGGGACTTTTTTATCAACACAGGGAGCTAGAACAGTGGTCTAGAAGCGACAGCAGCCAGCAGGCTCTGTAGCAGTGACAACGAGCTGCTGACCATTTGGCCAAGCAGGCTTGATGCGGAATAATCCCCCCACCTTACCGCAGCTGGCTGCAAAGGCATGAATCCTCTTCCAGAGCAGCTGATCCTGCATTGCTGTCCAGGGTATGGGATGAGACAATTTAGCCGTGTGCAAGTGCTGTGGAACCTGGGGCTGTGTGCACGCTGATCCAGGGTTCTAACCACTGGGAGACATCCCAAACCACCTTATTCCCTTTAGATGATTTAAGAGTTAAAAAAGAAACTGATTTGTTCCTTGGAAACTTTTCTTTTTTTTTTCTAAATATTTTATTTATTCATTTTCAAGCAGAGAGATACAGAGATACAGAGAGGGGAGAGAGAGAGAGAGAGAGAGAGAGAGAGAGAGAGAGAGAGAGAGAGAGAGAGAGAGAACACGGGCCACCACCCTGTGGGTCTGATTTATGGGGAATTGAACCTGGGGCCTTAGGCACTGGAGGCAAGTGCCTTAACCGCTGAGCCATCTCTCCAGCCAGGCTCACTGGTCTATAGTTGCCACCCCAGCGTTGGGGAGGCTGAGGTGAGTTTGAGGCTAGCCTGGGCTACGTAGCAAGATGTAATAGAAAGAAAATCAAAACAAACAGGAAGGAATGAAAAAAGGATGGAAGGGAGAGAGGGAGGGAGGGAGGGAAGAAGGGATGTGGAGAACCTCAGAGCATCCTGCCTCCTTCCAGTGAGGAAAGCGCCACTCCAATCAGCTGAGTGACTTCTAAGTGTGAAAGGTTAGCTCCTTCAATAAAGGACTGTCATGAACAAAATCTCTCAGTAACAACAGGACTTACAAAAAAGTCAACCTGTTGTCAGGTTGAGTCATGGGGAAGCTGAAGTTTGGGGTAGAGAACACACAGAAACTGCTTTCAATAAGCCAATAGAAAGAACTAGAATCCTAGGAGCCATGCTGGTCATGAGCGGAGGGCTTTGTCTGGAAGACGCTGGAACCACACTGTCAGATGACTTCCTGTAATGTCTGTGTTTAATTTTTTCTAAGTAAAAGTTATGCCCTTAAAAGTTAAGACAGGTAGGGCTTAGCCAGGTAATCCTGCGGATTCAGAGTTCTTTGAACACGATGGCAAAGGTCCCACGACTTCTTTAGGACATCCAAAAAGTCAAAATAAAGACCATAAAAGAACCGCCTTTATTGGACATAAGGTAATACTGGAAGTTTGATCTCAGATGGAGATAGGGTAAGGTTTTAAAGGAACAGCCAAATCCCAAAGCTAATCCCTTGACTCTCATTTTCCATAGGAAAATAAAAGCCAGGCTGATCTCCCGTGTCAGGCTGGGACTCCTCACCACCACACCCCTCTGGTTAGGCTGCAGTCAGCTAGAAAGGAAAGGTGTGACTCAGAGAATGGGTGACTCAAGAGAGGCTGTGCTCAGAGGCAAGGCCCCTGTCCACACCCAGCCTCGGGCTGCGTGACAGCTTCGGCCTCTCAGACAGGCTCTGAGACAGCAGGCTGTTCACAGGTTGGTTTTTTTTTTTTTTTGGTTCTGTTCTGTTCTGACACTTGATTTTTTTTTCTTGTGGATGGGATAAGTACAGTTTTAAAGAATTGGCTTCATTCATTCATAATCCTCCATGGATGTAGAAAGAATGGAATGTACAATTGGTCTGGTAAAAGTGACTTGAATATACGATTTAGGCTTGAACACACTTGACAGTTGAAGTCTCCTCAGCTGTGTGATCTTAGGTAAGTCACTTCCCTTCCTCACAGGATAGATCCCTGTGTATAAAATTAGAGGCTTGTACCAGATGGATTTCAGCTTCTCTGGCTCTGACAACCCTGCCCCCAACCAAACAGAAGTTTTGAGCCCAACACAGACCCGCCCTATTCCACCTTAATTCAAGGTCAAGTTTTTCTTCTAGGGAATAATCAACACTACCTGTGCAGGAAGGAAAGACCAGAGGGGGGTTAGGGAGCCCAGCTTCATCACCAGAAAACTTAAGGGGTTTCCAAAAAAAAAAAAAAAACCCCACACAGGATTTATATACATTATAATCTTTCAGATTTCCCAGGAAAACTATGCTCTGAACCTAACCTTTCTTTGCTTTTATTCTACAGATCAATAATCTTGTTCCCCTCTCTCTCTTAGTCCCAATGTCTTAAAGACTCATACCTGGCAGGAGAGGTTTCTAATGTCAGTTTTTAATGCCTCGATTTTCAAATCCATCCTCCTCAAGGCCGTTTCGTCCTACAGATTTCTGATCACTTCCTCCTGTTCACTCCATGGTCAGTTTCCTCCCTGCTCACTCAGTGGTTACAGCGTGTTGGTTGGATCTGGATTGAAGAGTTGGTTAACACTGCTTGGGCCTTTGTACCCTGCTGGTTAGTAACCGTTTGCTTTGCATTCGGCCTGTCTTGACTGGTTGCTGCCTGAATCACTTCATTTCCCAGGGGCTTCAGGGAAACCTAGTTTTCCTTACCCAAGGAAGGGTTTTAGATGCCTTTATATAAACCTGGGCAATAGGGGTTGGCAAAATTACAGACTACCATGGATTAATTATATTTTATTTCGAATGTTTCTTTGACAGAGGGAGAAGAAGAGAAAGAGAAAAGGGGGACACTCCAGGGTCTCCTGCCTCTGCAAAGGAACTCTAAATGCATGCACATCTGGATTTATGTGGGTACTAAGGAATTGAACCCAGGCCTGCAGGCTTTGCAAGCAAGCACTTTTAACTGCTGAGCCATCTCACCAACTCACAGATTAAAAAAAATGTAAATAGAGAACCTTAAAAACCATGTCAGGGTTTTGTCCAAGGTCTCACCGAGTCCCATGGGTGCCAGTGTGGAGCAGAGTGGCCCTGGAGTCCCTGTTCTGAACGAGCACCGTTTCTGAAAGCAAGTGCTAAACAGCAAAAACACAGCTTAGGATATATCAAGGCTTTCATGCAAGACAAATATTCACTTAAAGACAGCTTGCTTTGGGCTTCTGATTATATCACAGAAGTCTAAATATCACAGGACTTTTATGTGTTTGCATGAGGTGAACCGCACCGTTCTTTCCCCCGACCCTTGGTTTTTAATAGAAGCCTGCTTAGAAAGCACAGGATTCCTTGCCACCGTTCTTGCTCCATATACAATTCTCTGCTTTGCATTATTTGAATAAGCAGCAGGTTTGCAGATCAAATAGACATTGGAAAACCAAACCACTCACCTCTCCAGACCCTGCTCTGCGTCGCTGAAGGCCAGGAATGCTGCTTCCCAAGCGAGCTGCAGCCCAGCAAGCAGCTTCCCAGTCCAGCACGGGTTTCACTTCACAGTCTGGTAAATTCTGCTTTAATAATGGAAGCGTCAGGCTCCTCGGCTGGGCTTAAGCATTTAAAAAATATAATGGTTTGCATACTGCGCGGTGATTTGTAAAATGTGAATGCCGACAAAAGCCGTGGTTACCCAGCATAACATTATCTTATTTTTAGTTACACAACCAGTAAAACAGCTGGAGGTCTAAAATCATGGCCCAGCGTTCAATGCATTACTACATTTTATCCACTCCGTAAGGGCCTGTCCTTTTCGGCTAGGCAGTGGGAGAAAGCCGGGTGATTACTGGCAAATTAGCACTTCCAATTTTAATAGAGGAGCAAGGTCGACTTAAAGTCATTGGAATTAGACTCTGGGCCAGTTAGACATTACCCAACGATGACACAGTGTGCGTCAAGGCCACGCTAAGATGAGGCTGCCTTCCCTCACCAGTAGATCCAGATTCAGAGGTCAAGAGATGTCCTGACCCAGCGCCACTCAGGAAGCTGCCCAGGAAATAAGCTGAATGTTTTATGTCATGGCTTCTGACTGTAGTGACCAGGCCATCGTGGTCATCTCTGCCCAACGTGGCTGGTACCTAGCAAGCTGAGCTGGTTTTTGTTTTCTTGGTAAAAGCACAGAGTAATCGGCACCTCTTCTTTTATGTGAAAACGAATCTTTTCTTTATCTTGAAAACTCATCTTTTAAGCATGGCCAGGAATTTTCATAGCTCAGACCCAGAAATTGTTCCATTCTGTTAGAGGAAGTTATTGACATGAACTTGTTTGATTGCAAAATGGGGTGTTTCGTCAATACGTGCATGTACAGACGCAGGCACACATACAGACACAGGCAAGCTCACACACAGACACACACACACAGCCACACACACGCACACACAGAGGCACACACTCAACCATGCACACACACACACACACAGGCATACGCAAGCACACACAGAGGCATTCACACACACGCAGCCATGCACACACACACACACACACAAACACACACAACACAGCCATGCACACACACACAACATAGCCATGCACACCCCCCCCACAGGCACGTGCATGTTTGCAGTCAATACTTTTCATAATAAAAATTGTGAAGTTAAAATAGCTCTGACTTGTTTTTGCATTTTTGATGGTTGTTCCAGGATTCCCTTAAAGCAGTGACTACCTGGATGTGGCCAGGTGTTAAAGACCTGGTCCCTCGCCTGGCGCTATTGGGAGGGGGAACCTTTAAGAGATGGGCCTTCCTGAAAATACTGAGATAATCCAACTGCTTGCTTTCTTAATAAGTTAGAATGTTTTAAAATGTAGATTTATTTCTTTATTTGCAATATGAGAGAGAAAGAGAGACAGAGAGATTGCGAATGGACGTGCCAGGGCTTCCTGCTGCTACAAACGAACTCCAGATGCATGTGTCCCTTTTGCTTTATGTGGGTACTAGTGAATGGAACCCAGGCTGGGAGTCCTTGCAACCAAGAGCTTTTAACTACTGAGCTGTTTTCACAGCCTGCAAATTTTTGTTTTTGTTTTTGTTTTGTTGCAGTAAGCCAACATTGAATTTCAATTTGGTCTTTGTGTTTGTTTTGAGTCAGAGCCTTGAATGGGAGATCTTCCCGTCTCTATCTCCCAAGTGAGAGGATTATAGGCATGCGTCACCACACCTGTCCACTCTAAGGTCAAGTTCACATGCATATTAACTTTATGAATGCCTTGTTGAGAAATGTATATTTATGTTCTTATGTGAGATTTACCTGTAACACCCTTTCCTTCCATATTCCTGCTTGATATAAACCCCACAAAATGGAGAGGGTTTCTGCCTTCCTGTTTCCTAGGATTCTGGATAAATGAGTAGGGTACTTTTTTTTTTTTTTTTGGAAGTCTGATAAATGTGTTATAAAGCAGTTGTCTATGAGAAAATCCAATTACATCAATGGTTGAAAACTAATTTGGTCTTCTGGCTCTTTCAGAGTTACTTTTGGTGAGTTAAATTTCTTTCTGCGTCTGTCTAATTTTTTATAATTTTTGGAAATTTATTGGCTTCTTGGTCCTTGGAGCGTCTGCAGTCCTGTGGCTCCATCATCCCTGGTAGTGCTGTGGTTTTCCTCTTTCTTCTCAATCATAAGAGGTTGTCACTTTAATTCCTTTCCCAAGACCCAAAGTTTGGCTTTGTGAGTCTCTATTGTTTTCCTTTTTATCGATTTTTAAAAATTTGTTTTTATTTATTAATTTGCAAGCAGAGAGAGAGAGAGAGAGAGAGAGAGAGAGAGAGAGAGAGAGAGAGAGAGAGAGAGAGAGAGACCAGGCCCTCCAGCCACTGCAAACAAACTCCAGAATCATGTGCCACTTTGTGCATCTGGCTTTACAGGGGTGCTGGTGAATTGAACTGCGGTTGTGAAACTTACATATTGTCAGAGAAGGAGCCATGAGGGTTGGACCTCATCTGTCACCGTGTCCCTCCTCAGCTGCCACACTGTGCTGGCGAAGGTGACTTAGGTCTGTCTCTTCCCTTCCCAGGTTTTCTCTAGGAGCCTGAATCTCCCTCCAGCCCTTACATTCCTTCTTTGTGGAATTTTTATCAACTCTCCTCCCTCCAGCACTTGCCTTGGGGGGGGGTGATCATAGGCCAGGTGTCCAGAACTCTCTCTTAACCCTTCTGACTTGCTCATTCCCCTCTGCTCACTTCCTCTGGGAGCCAATGGAGCTGACATTTCATTTTCTTTCTAATCTTGTGTTATTTCATGGACGTCCTGAGCCTCAGCAGGCTCAGTCTGTTGAAAGTCAAAAACCTAGCTCTTAAAATGGGAACCTTTGCCTTCCATCCACGGCAATTATCTCTGCTATGAGTCACACAGGTCAATTCTGAACTTCAAACCAAGCCTGACTGGGCTCCTTGTGCTTAGATCTGATCCCCGATGTTCCAGAAGGTTCTGGGTACTGCTGATCTGTCGAGTTTTCAGGAGTGGGGATGGGAAAAAAGAGGGACAAAAGTCCTCCCTGGATCACGGTCATTTAGCCACATGGTCCCAATACCTGTGTTTAAAAAAGTCTGCCGGGCTGGAGAGATGGCATAGTGGTTAAGGCACTTGCCTCCAGTGCCCAAGACCCTGGGTTCAATTCCCCAGTACCCACATAAACCAGAAATACAAGGTGTCAGCCCTGGCACTCTCTCTCCTTCTCACTCTTTCCCTCCCTCCCTCTCTTTCTCTTCTGCTTGAAAATGAATAAATAAAATACTTTAAAAAAATCTGTCGTCATAGTTTACATTTTTGTCCTATTGTCTATGAGACCCTTTCTGTCACACTATCTCCGTTTACAGAGTATCAAATACGTTTATTAACAATTATTTACTTTTTCAGCCTATGAAGTCACAGAGTGCTTTCTGTATTTATCTATGATTCTTCATACCAAAGGGTGTGTAATGATCATCTCAATTTTAGAAAGGAAAATTCCAGATAATCATAAGGACGTGGTGATCATAATTAGTTACCCACAGTATATTTAAAAAATTGAAGCCGGGTGTGGTGGCGCACGCCTTTAATCCCAGTACTCGGGAGGCACAGGTAGGAGGATCACCATGAGCTTGAGGCCACCCTGAGGAGACTACATGGTGGATTCTAGGTCAGCCTGGGCTAGAGGGAGACCAGACCTTTTAAAAAAAAGCAAAACAAAAACAAAAACTGACAAAAATTAAAAGGTTTTCAATGCATCTCCCAAAGCACACACAGGCGAACACCCATGGGTCTGTCTTTTCTTTGGGAGCTGATGGTTTGATGTTATGCAAACTGATCTCCAAACTGTGAACTTTGGAACTTTCCAGGCTCAGAGAAAAATGTGAGACAAAGATCATTTCTATGCTGAGCTCTGAACCTCTGATGATTTGCGCAGGAGCTACTGAGAAAGAGTCAACGCTAGGCTAGTCCCGTGGTCACATCAGGCCTTCTGTTGACTCAAAATGCAGGTATTTCCTGGGCCGTGTGAATTCCCGAGAAGCTGTGATTCCCAGCACATACTCAGGTAGGTTCTAACCCTTTCTCCCAACAGGCTTCCTGTAGCACACCCAGCCCAGTCCTGCTGCTGCAAGGAACAGGAGAAGCAAGCTTCCTAGCAGGGTCCTGGGATGGGGGAGTGCAGAGGGAGGGAGGGAGGGAGGGAGGGAGGGAGGGAGAAGACCACCCCTTCCATGTGAGGTACCTGTGGCCCTCTGGACCTGTGGGTTCTGTGTCCTTGACTTCAGCCAAATGTGGATTGAAACCAGCAGAAAGTATTATGTCTGTACTGAACACATGCAGATGTTTTCTTTTCTTTTTGAAAATATATTTATTTATTTGAGAGAGGAGAGAGAGAGAGAGAGAGAGAGAGAGAGAGAGAGAGAGAGAGCGCTCCAGTGCAAACAAATTCCAAATGCATGTGGTACTTGGTGGCCTGGCTTTACATGGGAACTGGGGAATTGAACCTGGACCAGCAGGCTTTGCAATCAAGTGCCTTTCCCAGCTGAGCCATCTCCCGAGCCCCAGACATTTTTCATTGTTCCTGTTCTCTAAATAGTACGGTACCCCAAGTGTCCATACAGCACACAAGTCACCAAGAGATGATTTAATGTGGGGAGATGTGTGCAGGTTATACACAAATACCATGGTATTTTGTTATATTTATTTTTGAAAAATATACTTTATTATTTTTTGGTTTTATATAGGTGTGTGTGTGTGGGGGGTGTTGATGTGTCACAGTGCATGTGTGGCGATAAGAGCACCACCTCTGGGTGGCCATCCTTGCCTCCCACCTTGTTTGAGACAGGGTCTCTTATTGCGTTGCCACTGAGGAAGCCAGGCTGGCTGGCTCAGAAGCTTGGGATTGAGTCCACCTGTCGTTGCTGTAGGCGTATTGGGATTACAGATGCGCCCGACTTTACGTGGGTTCTGGGCATCCAGGCTTCAGGCATCAGGCTCCCAGAGCCACTGAACTGTCTCTCCCACCACAGTGGCATTTATGTGAGACCTGAACTGGTTTTGTGTGAGCATGAAGGGTCCTGGAACTGAATCCCAAGGAAGATGGGGGATGACCGTGGGTACTAGCTCTGAAGAGTTTAGCTACCTCAAACCCATTCCTTCCAACATGGAGGAAGTCTGAACTCTTCATTGTAGGATGGAAAATAAGCCATGAACAGGGAGCTGATGATGTAGAGCCAGCTGATGATGTAAAGCCAGGTAGAGAGGACTACACTAAACTCACTTTAAATCTTTCTCTATTGTGGTGGCGCACGCCTTTAATCCCAGCACTCGGGAGGCAGAGGTAGGAGGATCCCCGTGAGTTTTGAGGCCAGCCTGAGACTACATAGTGAATTCCAGGTCAGCCTGGGCTAGAGTGAGACCCTACCTCGAAAAACCAAAAATAAATAAAATAAAATAAAATAAATTAAAAAAAATCTTTCTCTAGCTGCTAAAAAAGTTCAAAACTAAAGCAGATTTAAAACTCAGCCACCATGGCTCAGGGAACTTTTCAGAAGAGGGGCAGAAAGAGTGTAAGAGCCATGTGGGGGGGAACATCCAGAGACATTGTTCCCCCCACACCCCCTCTAACTGTCTGCTGCTCACACGACTCATGCCCTCCATTCCAGGGAACATTCTAGCAATCTCACTGAGGAGGGCCCTCAGTGGACTGGGGGCAGGGAGGAGGGAAACAGTGGTACCAATACATGAATTGTAATATAAGGCTTCTACTTATTAAAATAAATAAATAAAACTTTCCATAGAAAAGCCAATTCTGTCTACGGGCATACCACCCTGATCACCCCTGATCTCAGAAGCTAAGCAGGGTTGGGCCTGGTTTATACATGGATGAGAGAAGTCAATTCTTTGGAATTCCCTGATCATTACCCTTGTTCAGGCCCAGGCCCTATTTTTGTGTTCTGATAGTATGAATAAAATTAAGCATATTTTCCTAATGATCCCCCCAAAAAAGTTGGGACAAATATTGCTTTGCTTTACATAATTCCAGAAACTGCAAGTTTTGAAGGAACAATCCCGCCACAGTGACAACAGAGAAAATTCGGTTTAAATACGGCCTTCCTCATTTGCCGCTTGCTTCCTCTAATAACAGAGCATTTATTGGAGGAAACAAAGCAGAATCTGGTGTTTCCAGGGTGGGTAATGTACACAAGTCAGAGCTCTAGTTTCAGTGGATAAATGTGTGGTCTCACTGTAATCTTTATGAAGGCCTCGCAGCTCATGATAAAAGCTCACATTTCAGAATCAGTTAAAACAAATTAAAAGCAAAAGGTCCCAAAGTCCATGCAAATACAAGTGGCTTTTGGTTTGTTATTTGGAGGATGCATCGCTGGGATTATACGGAGACCAGGACATACACGTGAAGGGAGTGGCTGGGCCATGCACAGGTACATATATGGACCAGTTCCTCATTTCTACACCCCCAGCTGTGTGGACGTCAGTCCTGACATCTGGTTTTAATCATTTCCAGTCCTGCCAGGAGGAACATTATCACAAATGAGTAGAAGATGATTTACCCATGAGATGGGTCTTGGGGGAGGAGCCAACAGCAAACAGGAGTTCAATGGGTTCTGAATGACTGTTCATTTCCATGAACGATTCCATGACTTCGAAGCCGGACTTGAAATAATTCAAGTCCATGGTGCTTTGCAGAAAGGGGTATCCCATAAAAAGTTTTTATTCTGAGCTATTTCTTTTGTTTGTTTTTGTTTTTTGGTTTTCAAGGTAGGGTCTTGCTCTAGCCCAGGCTGACCTGGATGGAATTCACTATGTAGTCTCAGGGTGCTTTTGAACTCATGGTGATCCTCCTACCTCTGCCTCCCAGAGTGCTGGGATTAAAGACGTGCGCCACCACTCCCGGCCTGAGATATTTCTTAAACAAAGAGAATGTTTTTAATTCTTAACAAAATAACATTGCCCACTGATGGTAGGGTTGTCTCTCTGTCTGTTTCGTGATCCTGTACTTGAATACCCGAGGCTGGATAATTCATAAAGGAAAAAGTTCTGGAGGCTGGGTAGACCAAGAAGGTGGTGTCAGGGAGGCTCTTCTGTTGCCTCAACTCCTGGCAGGAAGCAGAGGGGCAGGAGGCGTAGGCTGAAGAGCCAAAACACGAGGGGTGGTCCACTTCACAACCAGCTCTTGTGAGAGCAAGAACTTATCCAACAAAGAAGGGCTCAATTCTTCTTAAACACCCATCACCTTTTCAAAGCCCTGCCTCCCAGCCCCCCCAATTTCCACATGCATTTTGGAGGGTGTTGGAGTCAGCATTCTAGTTGCTGTGCAAAAAGAACCCAAGCAAAAGCAGCATGTGGAGGAATGGGTTTATTTGGCTACGGACTCAAGGGGAGACTCCATCCTGGCAGGGAAAACGATGGCATGAGCAGAGGGGTGGACATCACCTCCGCCACAGCACTGCAAACAGCGGCAGGAAGGTGTGCCAAACACTGGCAAGGGGAAGCTGGCTTATAACCCCATAAGCCCGCCTCCAACAACACAGCTCCAGCGAGGTTGTAAAACCCAAACTGCCATCAGCTGAGGATCAACCAATCAGAACACATTCATTTGTTTGTGGGGGACACCTGGTTCAAACCATGACAGAGGGGACAAACCATATTCAAACCACAGTAGGCAGACAGGTGGAAAAGACTACTCAGAATGTCGTTTCTCAAGTGTTTGCAAGTTGACCCTCTTGACATCATCACTGAGGTCACCATCCTGGGAGCAGCAACGCCAAAGCGACAGATCCTTTGGGACACACAGGAGTGACTTGGCCTGGAAGGGGCTCATCTGTAGCTCAGGGTTTTTGTGCTGAGTTCTGCTACATGGCCACCAAGCAGCCAAGGTGACAGAGCTCCCAGAATCCCCCACAGCCTTCTAGTGGCCATTTCCAGACTTTTGTAAGAAAACATCAAGCATGGGAACTAGGGTTTGCCCAAGTGAAGCCTGAATGATTGCTCAGTCCCAAGTCATAAATGTAGGAGGAGCGAGAGGCATCTCCATTCAGCAGGAGAGGATGTTAATAATCGCTTGGAGGCATTATCACACATGACACGCTCACCTGAGTTCTCCCTGGAGTTTCCCTCATCTTCGTCCACAGCCTGGATTCTCCGTGTTGTGATTTTCCCAACCATCTCCCTTCTTCCACATCAGGACTAGAAAAATTTTGGCAACTCCAGGAACCCTCATTGATTCATTGAAGTGATACTGAATATATTTAATTTTCAGTTAGTTATCATCTCCCATGATATAGAACTTAAAATATAAGAATACATACATGCAAAAGCTTTGTTTATATAGTTTGTTATCCAATGAGTTCTCATCTCAGGCAACTCAGTTCTGCCTTTCAGAGATGTTCTACACAGAACTCATTGTAGACCTGAATTTTGTCCCTGGCAGAATGAAGAAAACCGGAGAAAATAATCTATTTTCTAGGGTTACTCAGTTATTAAAACATTTAATGACATAGAGCAAATATGTTTCAAAAGCCCAAAAAAGAAGTCCGTCCCTGGCCTCAGGGACTTTCTGAAAGATCGCGTGGGTAGTGTGAATGTGTCTTATTCCTCTAGGCTTTCATCCCTGTCATTTCTCTTTGGTCAGGCGTCTTGACAACGGATTTGGGTTCTTACAGGTGCCTGGCACACAATAAATGATCAGAGAATGAAGGCATGGAGAGAAGCCAAAGGAGGCAAATGGAAGGAGGAAGTCAGGCCAATGGCCTGGAGTATGTGGGGTCTGTGAGACTCGTGGAGCCTTTGGAATTCTGAGCATTCCCCATGGGACAAAGGGGATTGGGTGTCATAAACGATGGTACTTTACCCTGAAGCATGGGGGAGGGGGGACAGACAGGAAGATGAAAATGGGGAGGGGGAGACCCAGGGTGGGTTGAGATGGAGGCTGGCCGAATGCAGCAATCTTCCTTTGGGAGTTTGTTTAACCTTTGGGGAGGCCGGGGTGCCTGCAGAGGAACTAGACTCTATTTCGTGGGCTCCAACAGTAAATAGAGGCTTTTAAACCTGGAGAGGTTTATGGAGGGCCATCTGGTCAACCAGTACTCCAGAAACCGGCTAGAAAAACATTGCAATCTTTGGGGTATAGCATGGTGATTGTTGGGAATGGGTGCATTTCTGGGACTGGGAAAGGAAAACTGTACTTCAAATATTATGAGGGGTATGGGGAAATGGCCCAGTGTGTCAGAGCGCTCCTGAGCAGGCATTAGGCCTGAGGGACCCTGAGACTGACCAGCCACGTGTGGCTCCACACATCTGTAACCCCACCTCCGGGGACTGCTTGGGCTTGTGAAAACGGCAGGCTCCGGATCAGTAAGAGACTCTGTCTCAAGGCAATACCTGAATGAGCGATGCAGGGGCGTCAGGCATGGCTCTGGCTTCCATAAGTGTGCGCACAGGTGCATGCGCCTGCACACACACATGTGTATACACTACACCCCCCACCCCACCTGTTGTAACTCACACACACTCACTCAAACACACACGCTCACTCAAACACACGCACACACACATACACTCACGCACACACACATGCACAAACACATACTCTCACACACATGCACAAACACACATGCACTCACACATGCTCACACACTCACACACACAGACTCACACACATACACTCACACACACATACACTCACACACACATACACTCACACACACACACACACATGCACACGCATGTTCGTGCACATGCTCACAACCACAAGTTTGCAAGCTGATCCACGAGACCACCAGTTTGAGGCAGCCTGGGCTCCATCAGGAGGCCCTGTCTCAAAGAAACAAACAGGAAACAAAAGAAAGAATCCATTATGACAGATGTGTCAAAAGCATGTGAATATCAGTAGAAACACAGGGGAGGAAAAGACCAAGTTTTTCTTCAACCTCGGCTTCACGCCACCGAATGTTCAAGGCCCTGCACCTCCCACAGAGGGGCTCTATCAGCTAGCAACTGATCCCCACCCACGACCAGCTCATACAAATGTCCTCCTTGGGATATTAGCTAACTAGAAGCCTCCAAATGATGCCTGCATGAAGTCCTGTTTATCTGATTTTTTTTCATGTATACATACATGTTTATGACGTGTGTCTATCCATCTTATTTGAGGCAGGGTCTCTCATTCCTATTGTTCTTCACAGCTGCGCTTGCCAGACTAGCTGGTCCATGAGCTTCTAGAAAATTCTTCTGTCTCTTATCTTGTCATCAGTGTGCTGGGATGCTCACCAGGGCTTCTGGCTTTTAGGTGGGTGTATTTTGGGTGGACCCAGGCTTGAATGGCAAGCACTTTGTCCGCTGACCTGTCTCCTCAGCCCCTGCTTTCTTCTTCTTCTTCTTCTTCTTCTTCTTCTTCTTCTTCTTCTTCTTCTAAATTCAAATATTTTATTTATTTATTTGCAAGCAGAGAGAAACAGAGAGAAGACAGAAAGAGAGAGAGAGAATGAGTGCGCCAGGGTCTCCAGCTTTGCAAACAAACTCCAGATGCATGCAACACTTTGTGCATCTGGCTTTACATGGCTACTGGGGAATGGAACCCTGGTCATTAGGCTTTGCAGACAAGCATTTTAACTGCTGAGCTGTCTACCCAGCCCTCTGTTTTTTGTTTTGTTTCTAAAGAGAAAAATCAAATCCTAGGATGGTCTTTGGAGCCAGGTTTAACTTTAATCAAGGAAGAACTACTTTTCGGTCATCTTGTCCTTCATCTCTGGTTTCTGTTCTGCTCACAATTGTCTCAGCCCCTGATTGGGGCTCTCTGGATTTGTTTGTTCATAAATCCTGTGCTCCTTTCAGGACCTGTGGTTTGTAAAAGATGGATGACTGCCACACCCCTTCCCTCCCTAACCTGCCCTTCATGGCGTTCATGGTGACATATAGTAGTGACGCATCAGAAGCCAGAGAGAAATGGGAGGTTTACTTGTTAACAAAGAACTTACCGCTGCTGAGTGCAAATGCTATTCTGGGCCTGGGGAGCAGCCGCTTGGCATTTCTTCAGAGTTCTTCATTGGCTATTTCTGTTTTGGTTTCATGATCTTGTCATTGTGAGGAGGGCCCCCCAAAATATGTTCCTCAGGGATACATGTTTCCATTTCCAAGCCTTCTTCAGTCCGTCTTAGAACCCCCTGCCCTGACTCACACCCCGAAATGGCCCCAGAATGTGACATGATTTAAAAAAAATTGGGGGGGGGGTAAGGCTAAACAAAACCAAGAAAGAAGAAAATGAGAAGAAACAGTCCCCATTAATCAAATCCTTCATTTCCCCTAGAGCAAGCAGTTCTTAATTATATTTAACAGACACAACAATGGGCCATAAACTGTTCCAAACAGCTGGGGAAGGCCCTGTTTGGAGGTGAACTTGGTCTCACCAACCAATCCCTACGTTTTCTTGGTTAAGGTGGAGCCATTCCTGACTTGGGGGTTTCTGGGTCTATTTGGGCCCCTCCACAGCTGTGATTTTCTTCTCTTGATGTTCTTTTGGTACTAAATATTTCAACCAGATTTTCCATGGGGCCTCCCGGATCTGTTATCTATCCCATCTTCCTAATTGTCCACTGAAGAAAGACTGGCATTTCTGCAAGTTCCCTCTGTGGTCCGGGGACCTGAGGAATTTGTTTCCAGCAGCTGCACAAGTTTTCTTCTCCTGTCCCTTAACTATAGGTTTGCAAACAGAAAAGAAAACAGCAGTGCCCACTCCCCAACCCCCCCAATTTCAGCTCCCAGTCTAATTACACCTTCTTGTTTCTTCCGGCTTTGCACATATCTGCTGTTTTATGTTAACAGAATATACAAAGGCATTCGGAGCAGAGCAGCCATTTAAAAGTAAATGTCTCTTTTTCAGTAAGGTTACCCCCTCATCCCGCAGCCCCCCAAACTCACTTTTCTATGGAATCTTTCTTTCAAATGTAACCACGACCAAGCTGGAGTATGGGGGGAAAGAAACACATTCTGTCATTTCCTATCATCTGATTCTTATGTTTCTTTCAATAGACATTTTATCATCCCCAGGGATCCCATGTGAAAATGTATCTAAGTCATTAAATTCTCTCTTGTGGTTTCTTTTCATGCTGGTTTGTTCTTATTGATTTTTTTTCAACTTCTTGATTTGTAAAATTCTAATTTGTGCAATTAGAAATAAAGTACTTTCAGTGACTTGAACCTGTTGCATTCTGCACATGAACTGGTCAACTTCTCATCCGGTTATGTCGTCATACTTTTCTCTTTGATCGAGTGGCATTTTCATCATCAGGGTTTTGTTAAGACAGGATTTCTATTTGGGTTTGTTTTTGATGGAATTTTCACGACTAAATCCACATTTAGTAATTGTTTCCAAGATGCTGATTTTTCCCCCCCTCTCATTATTTCGATTGGCTTGAACAGGTAGCCGAATATATTTTCATTTGTTGCTATATTAAAGACCCATTACAAAATTAATAATGAGAACAGGGGCAAATTTCCCCTAATATTTTCTCAATCTTCCGCTGATTTAACACTATTCTGCACTTACACCGATTCCATTAAAGGCTCTCTCACTCCAGTGTAAACAGAGTTCTATTAATAGCAAGGATGTTAAGGCTGTGGTGGGTGGCCTTGGGCTCCCGGGATATTATTCAATTTAGCTGAGCCTCATCCTGTATTGGTGAGGGGACATTGGACAAGATGCTTAACCCTGTCTTAACTGACATTGAAGACAGGGAAAGGGTTTGCATGCAGATGCAGGCTGACACGATGAAGCAGACGTTAGAACCCTGAACTGACAGTTCAGGCACTGCTGAACCAGCTCTGCAGAGGTACTGGGATGTGTCCCTAGCCTTCGTTTGCTCTCTGTGTGTAAATTGCGATATCTCATCACTTGTGCCTACGGAGTCCTAGCTGTGGCTGCACTTGGGTTGTATTCTCGCTTTTGATTTAAAAAGAAAAATATTTTGTTTATTTGCAATGTGAGAGGAGAGAGAGAGGGGGGAGAGAGAGAAAGGAAGGGAGAAAGAGAGAGAGAGAGAGAGAGAGAGAGAGAGAGAGAGAGAGAGAGAGCAAGCTAGAGAGAAATGCGCACCAGGGCCTCTAGCCACCACAAACAAACTTCAGATACATGTGCCATTTTGTGCATCTGGATTTACATGGGTGGAGTATTGGGGAATCAAATCCAGGTCATTAGGCTTTGCTTTTACCACTAAGCCATCTCTCCAGCCCTCACCTGTGCCTTTAAACCCAAGGTGCCTGAGTCAATTGAACATTTGCTCAGGTGAGTTCCATGTTCAGCGAGAGTTAAGAAGTGGTGCTATGCCGTCCCTCACTCTCTTTCTTCCTCCTGAGGAGCTTCGTGTCTTCTGGAACAATGCTTTAAGTTCAATGGCAAATTTGAAAAAGGTTGATTGTGGCCATATCTATAAAAGTCTACAGTGCTTCTGTCACAAAGGGGTGACGATACCTGAGGAGACAGAACGTAATCTGGTGAAAGGAAACTTGGAGTTAACTTGAGTGGGTAGTCTTGAAGTTAGGTAGCCCATCTCTCTTGCATCCAGGGGTGCAATAGTTTGGGTATGACATGTGTCCCATAGGCCCATGTCTGAAGATCTGGGTCCCACCATATAGCATGACTGGGAAGAGACGAACCTTGAATAGTTGGGGGCTAGTGGGAGGCAGGCAGGTCATCGACAGCACGTCTTTAAAGGAGATGTCGGAACACTGACTTCTTCTGGTCTCTCTTTGCTTCCTGGTGTTCATGAGGTACACCTGTCTCCTCTTCTACATGCCCTCACCATGATGTGTTCTCACCACAGACACAAAGCAACAGGACCAGGGTACCAGGGCTGAGACTTCTGAAACAAGCCAAAACAAACCTTTCCGCCATAAAGGTTGACTGCTTCAGATTTTTTTGTCATAGTTATGGAAAGCTGACTAGCATAACAGGTCAGGTCCATCCATCTGGTCCAAGCTATCCCTGAAGAGGAAGAGGAGACTGTTCTGTGCTCCACCCTTCAAGTGCATTCTTGAAGTTCTACTTTACAGAGTGAGACACTTGAGATGGTCTTCCCTGGAGAATTTCCGTCTCGTGGAGTTTGTAGCAAGTGAATTACAGCCTGGGGGTTCACTTTCTTTCATTTTGGCTGTTGGGGTGCTCCGTCTTCCTTTCCCCCTCTCCTTTGTTCAAGTTTCTATGTCTTTGTTTCTGATTAAAACCACAGTGATTTCTAACTACTTGAAAATACTCAGTAGGCCTTTATTATCATCTCTCGCCCCAAATAAAAAAATAACCAACCAAAGACGCAGTACTAGAAAAAAATCATCACTGGGGTTGGAGACGTTGCTCAGTGGTTAAAGGCACCTGTTAGCAAAGCCTAATGACCCGGGTTCTATTCCCCAGTACCCATGTAAAGCCAGATGCACAAAGTGGTGCATGTGTCTGGAGTTAGTTGCTTCAGCATAAGGCCCTAATGGGCCCATTTCTCTCTCAAATAAATAAACATATATTTTGAAAAAAATAAATCATCACTGTTAAGTCTATATTCTCCCAGTCTTTTACTCTGAAGAATTGTCTTAAACTTGTACTGACATACACCTTTTTATACCTTTTCCTACTGTACATGAAATAAACAGTTCCTGGAGTCATTTACAAATTCTCCGAAATATTTTCTTCAATGAAATGAATGAGCATAGTGTACTCTTTCCTTATGACTGGTAGCATGTTTCTAAATTTTTATGTCCTGACAGTAATAAGGAAATAGTACATTCTGCATAAAACAGAATGCTGTAATGGACCTGTAATCCTAGTATGCCTACACGAGAAGGGAGGTGAAGGCAGGAACATCTGCCAGCAGCTCGTGGGTCAGCTAGTAAAAACCAAGAGAGATTCTGTCTCAAACCAAGGTAGAAATCAAGGATTCCATTTGAAAGATGTCCTCTGACCTCACACATGCCCTGCGGCATGCACCCCCCCTACAAATATATGCATATGTGCACACACATGCACACACACAAATACATGCATATGTACACACATGCACACACACAAATACATGCATATGTGCACACATGCACACACACGGACACACACACACACACACACACACACACGCACCTACATGACCAGCAACAAAGTAACTGTCCATATACACCTATCAAATATATTATTCAGAATGTGAGTAATTTGTAGAAGAGAATGCAAATTTTCTCAATTTTATACTGAATAGAAATTAAATTATACAACAGGATTTCACGCATGCAGGGAAAAATGAGAGAGAGGTAATCTAGGATCGTCATGAGCAAATTTAATTTTTTTGTTACACTTGTGTTTTCTACAGTGAGATTATTATATAGAGACAGAGGGAATTGAGGTTAGTAGTTAAGAAACAGTGCCGGATATATTGTTTTAGTTATTTAGTTATTAACACTCTCCCATCTCTAAAGTAGTATAATAATAATCTATTCACCTAACAGAAGTTGATGAGGCTGGTTCCCAGCTTGCAATGACCTTCCAGTACGTTCCTATGGACTTGAGTCTGCTTGTGTTTTTCCTCAGTTTCTCCATTTGTTATTGCTGTGACTCTTCCTGTAACTGTCATTTCTCTTCAGAAGTGTTCCAAGCTGTCATCACTAGGTGACAGGGAATGTATGTGAAAAACCAGTTCTTGTCTGAATGTAAGGTCTCCTTACAACAGGAGGTCACTTGCTTTGACAGTCTGTAAGGCATCACCGCCACCTGATATTTATTCACAGTTTTTAATTTATTATTATTATCATTGATTTTTTTGAGAACTAGTGTTTTTAAAAATGTTTTTATTGATAGTTTCATACATTTTTAAAAACCATAATCCACTCCATTTTTGTTCTCCCTCCACCATCCCTCCCCACTGATCCCCTTTTTCTTCCCATCCAGTCCTACTTCTGTTTTGATTTCTTCTTCCTCTTCTTCTCTTCCTCCTCTTCCTTCTGTCTACCTTCCTCCATCATAAGAAATGTCGATGGGCCCAATGTTGTGTAGGTCATGACAATCATTATGAGGTCATGAATGCATTGGCCACTTTGTGTCTGGAAGACAGCTTTATAAAACATTTTCCCCTTTCTTTTGGCTCTTATGTTCTTTCTTCCATCTCTTCCACACTGTTCCCTGAGCCTCAGCAGGTGTGATAGAGATGTCTCATTTAGTGCCCGGCACTCCACGGTCACTTCTCAGCACTTCAATGAGTTTTGAGTCTTCTTAGCATTTACCATGAAATGCAAAAAGGAAGGTTCTCTGACCCAAAGCGAGACCAGCACAAATCTATGGGTGTACATATAAATACTTGGAGAGCAATCTGATGGGTGCAGTATCTCCATCTAGGCAAACAACAGTAGTAGCAACCGCCCCCACTCCGCCCCTCACCCAGGGCCTATGACCTTCCCAGATATAGGCTTTTTCCAGGCATGGATTCTCTCCCATGGAACAGGCCTCAAATCCAATTGAGCAGTTAGTTGCTCACCCCCATAACAATCATGCCACTATTGCAACCGTGGGCACATCTGTCCTGGCTGGCTGGCTGTGTAGCTCACAGGACCCACTACTGGTTAAGATTGTTGTTGGCTTTTCTCCTCAGCAGGCTGTGTCACACTTTCTAGAACTGTGGCCGCTAGCCTCCAGCTCAGTTCCAGCTTGCTTTCTCACAAGTGTCTCTATCAACCGTCGCCTGGGATTTGAATATAACCGAAGGCACCTGGTTTGGATGTTGCTTCTGTATTTTGCTCTGCAGTAAGATGCTTTGTCTATGTCATTTCTGTCGTAGCTGTTTATAAACTATTCCTAAGTAATTTCTAGAACAACAACACATTGCAAAAAAAAAAAATGGTCTAGAAAGAAAAAAAAAACCACATTATCTTTTGCCTTGAAATATTTCCCCCCTGACCAACACAAGCATCTCTTTGACAGTAGTATTATGGGATGCCACAGACACTGAGGCCCTCAGAAGTCAATGGAAGCTGACAACTTGCTTTAACTGAAATTGCAAAGACTCTTGTCTGGCGATTTGAGTCCAAAGCAGAGTTTACATAACCACCTAGGCTGCTCTCTGGTTATGTAAAATGCGACTGCATATCTGAATCCTGGATCAAAAGCTTCCTCCACATGAATGGCTTCGTTAGGAGGGGAAAAAACCCCAGAGTCAGCCGTGCCAACCAAAGCATGGATCACTTCACATCGGGCTTTGTGCAAGAGCGAAGCAAAGACACACGAAGAATCCGCAGGGTGCTCGCCAGACGTGGGGTCAGTGGGAAAAACAAGCCTGGAGGATGGAAGGACGAGGAGCCCGTGACTCAGAGCAAGGTCATGGGGACCTGGCGAGCTGTCAAGGGAAGCCGAATAGTACGGGGAGAGCCATGCTGGATGCGGGGACAGCAGCTCAAGGCTGTCAGTTCCGTTAAGTCAAGGGCTGGCTGAGCATTTATGGAGCTGTGCACCTTCGGCCCAAGTTCTAGGTTGGGGGAAGGGGTGGGGGATAAGGAATGCTGTGCTTTTAGTCTTTGACCTCAAAGAGCCTCTCCGGCTGTCAGATCACAGAGCTTTTGAAGGGGATCCGAGAAAGGGGTCTGAATGGAAATGATGGAGTCCAGTGGTGGAGCAGTCAACCGGCTTGTTTGATACACCCCCCCCCCAGCATGGCAAAAATAAAACAAAACAACGGGTCTGGGGAGATGGCTCAGCAGCTAAGGCGCTTACCTGCAAAGCCTGGTGACTGACCCTGGTTCAATTCCCCAGTACTCACATACCAGATGCACAAGGTGGCACATGCATCTGGAGTTCATTTGCAGTGACTGGAGGCCCTGGCAGGCCCGTTCTCTCTTTCTCTCTTCTTTCTAGCTCTCTCTGCTTGCAGTTAAATCAATAAAAATATTTTTTAAAAAATGAAGAAAGAGGTTGGAGAGATGGCTCAGTGGTTAAGGTGCTTGTCTCTAGTGCCTAAGGAGCTGGGTTCGATTTTCCAGTACCCACGTAAGCCAGATGCACAAAGTGGCACATGAGTCTGGAATTCATTTGCAGTGGCTGGAGGCCCTGGTGTGCCCATACTCTTTGTATCTCTCTGCTTGCCAATAAATAAATAAACAAATAAACAAATAAATAAATTATTTTAAGAATGAAGAAAGAAGAGAGGACCATAGATGCCCAGTGTGTAGAGTATTGCAGATAACCAGCTGTATTCCACGGTACACTTAGGGGCAGGAGAGGCGGACACATGCTCACTTGGAATCTGATTAGGGCAGTGAAACAACCAAGGGTGATCTGGGCAGACAGAGAGAAGAACCCGGATGGCTCCGCAAAGAGAGCCTGGGGTGAAGGTTTAATGACAGGAACAAGCGTAGCAAGTGTGGGTGTGGGTGTGCCTGGCAGGGGGAGGGAGGTGTGATGTGGCTGGACGAAGGGTGGTGCTGAGTGATGGAATGCAATTTGGCCATCAAACAATTGTCACGAGGAACTGACGAGTCACAGATAGAGTGACAGATGACAACCCCCCAAAGTACAGTGTTTGTTGGATGCTGAAAATCGAGCTGAAAAGTGGCATAAAATGCAAGTTTTCATGTTCATAAGAATCAGGGAGTACTGGATGAGCCACGAGGTCAGTATCGAATGATTTTCTTCAGGCCTCAGTATTCTCATCTATAAAATGGGGATAATAACATAGCATGGGCATGTTAAGACAATAAACGTGGGTTAATATATGAATGTTCTCTTAAAGTATACTGCAAGTGCAAGTTATCAGGACAGAGTTATGATAAAGTGTAAAAGCCCAGGGCCTTGAAGGGCAATAGGTCTTGTTCCTTCATTACTGACTTTTTATCCTTGGGCAAATTATTCAATTCCCTTAAGTCTCAGTTTTAACATTAAAATTTGTTTTAAATTTCATTGTTTTATTTATTTTTTTTTTTTTTTACTTATTTGCAAGCTGGGCATGGTGGCGCACGCCTTTAATCCCAGCACTCGGGAGGTAGAGGTAGGAGGATCGCCGTGAGTTCAAGGCCATCCTGAGACTACATAGTGAATTCCAGGTCAGCCTGGGCTAGAGCGAGACCCTACCTCAAAAAACCAAAAAAAAAAAAAAAAGGAGAGGGAGAGAGAGAGAGAGAGAGAGAGAGAGAGAGAGAGAGAGAGAGAGAGAGAGAAAAGAAGGGGAGGAGAAAGAGAGAGGTAGAATGAATGGGCATGCCAGGGCCTCAAGCCACTATAAACGAACTCCAGATGCATGCACCAGTTTGTGCATCTGGCTTTACGTGGGTACTGGGGAATAGAACATGGGTCATCAGGCTTTGTAGGCACACACCTTAACCACTGTGCCAACTCTCCAGCCTCTATTATTTTTAATTTTAGGGTGTGTGTGTGTGTGTGTGTGTGTGTGTGTGTGTGTGTGTGTGTGGTATGTGTAGTGCAGTGTGTGGTATCCATATGTATAGTGTATGTATATGTGTGCAGATGCCTAATTGTTTAATTAGTCACACAAAATGCTGGATGTTCTTTCCTATAAGAAAAAGAAGCATCTATTAGTTTTCCTGATAACCTTGTGATTTTTCTGTGAGCTATTCTGTGATTTTTCTTTTCACACTCGGATCCAAGGCAGATGATTTATATAAGTTTCAGGAATTCTGAAGGGAAAAATCCCCAGTTTGACACGTTGGGAGACGAGAGCCTCCGCAGGGGATGCAGGACTTAGCAGAGGCTGCAGCTAGGAGCTGATTGCTGGGATCTGGGGATCTCCACAGCCAGGGTGTCCCACCTGAAGCCAAGGTTTATAGAGAGGAGCTTTAGTCCTGGCTGGGGGGGGGGGGTTAGCCTGAGGGGCTTGTGAGGGAGCTGACTGAAACCTGGAGGAATCAGAGCACCATGAAATCCACAATGTTACAGAAATGTGAAAAATATTCAAAGATAATAGCTGTCTACATAGCATCTCTGAAATTGCCCTTATAACTTACTGCCCAATTAGAAATTTCACATGTTAAATGTATTTTTATTTAGTTGAGAGAGAGAGACAGAGACAGAGAGACAGACACACACACACAAAAATTAGTATCGGCGCATGAGGGCCTTCTGACACTTCAAATGAACTTCAGATGCATGTGCCACTTTGTGCAGCCGGCTTTATGTGGGTTCTGGGGATTCGAACCTGGGCCTGCAGGTTTTTCAGGCAAGTGCCTTTGCTACTGAGCCAACTTTCCAACCCTCATTTCACATTTCTCTTGAAAAGCTCTTTTCAAGATTCTGCTTGAAGTATACTATGAGAAATAAAGTATGAATTCAATGGTCCCAGACTTTCAGAAATTGTGTTCATCATCTTTGTGTTACTGTGACCACAATGCCTGACAAAACCAGGCGAGGTAGGAAAGGTTTGCTTCAGTTCACAGTTTCAGAGGGTTTTAGCCCATCCTGGCAGTGTAAAGCATGTCTGTGAAGTTCATAGTAGACGCTGTTCACATCATGGCTGACCAGAAAGAGAGAGAAACCAGGGCCGCAATGGAACCCTCAAAGGCCCACTCCTAGGGATCTATCCCTCCAGCAAGGCCTCATCTCCCAAAGGTTTCACAGCCTCCCATCGTAGCAAACGGCAGCTGATGGCCAAGTGCTCAAAACATGAACTTGTGGGTACATTTCCGATTCAAACCATTACAGAAATCTCCAACTCAAAGGGAAAATGAAATCTATAAAAGTTCACCATCGCGGACAGAGTGTGGTTAATAGTGAATGAAAGTCACTGAGTGCTTTGGGATTGCAGGAAAGAGACCATTGGGTACCAATTAGGAGGGTCAGCAAGGCTTCCCAGGGAATTCAGTTTGTAAATGAACCCCTCCAAAGGATGAAGTTTTTGAGATGAGAAAGCAGAGTCGGGCATTTTGAAGCAGCAGGACCGTGCAATGGTGGAGGAGCGTTTGGGACACATGATATTGTATATTTTGGACAAATCGAAGGCTTCAATTAAGGATGACTGCTTAGCTAACAATGATGGGTGGCCCTAGGCGGACATGTTATGCCATCATGACCCTGTCCTACTGGCCTTGAACCAGAGAGGGGCAGCTGGTTGGTAAGCAGCAAATCCATGGTCAGAACAGCTCTGAGCAGAGGCTGGAGTTCAGTGGTTAAGACGGCTTCCTCCTGAAGCACGAGGGCCTGAGACATCCTTGTAAAAAGTTGGGCGTGGCCATGCATAACTGCAACCCCAGTATGGGGTGGAGAGAGGAGGTGAGGGCCTGGATGGAGAGTTTCTGGAGTTCCTGGCAGCTCTGGGTTGAGGAAGAAACCCTGTCTCAACTTCTCAAGAAAGTATGTGTATGCACCCTAGAGCAGGGGCACCCAAAAGCTCTCCTCCTGCACCTGCACACATATGTGCTCACACCACACATAAGACACTATAATATTGTACACATGCGCACGCGCACAACACAAAAAAATAAAAACTACACAAACAAAAGCTATCTGTGCCGATCAGCGTCTTGATTCTGGGAAATTAGAATTGGCTCTTACTAAGTTCTGCCTCTGGGGGCTTCTGCTTCATGGATCCCACCCTGAAGTTCAATCAACCAGGTATTGAAAATATTTAGAAAAAAGTTGTATTTGGACTGTAGAGATGGTTCAGTGGTTAAGGCACTTGCCTGCAAAGCCTAATGACCCAGGTTCGAGTCTGAATAAAGAATATTCTCACATAAAGCCAGATGCACGAAGTGGTGCATGCATCTGGGGTTTGTTTGCAGTGGCTAGAAGCCCTGGTATACCCATTCTCTCTATTTCTCTCTCTCTTTCTCTCACACACATCTCTCTTTTCTTGCAAATAAATAAAAATAGTCATAAGAAGTTATGTTTTACTGACCATACACTTTTTTTCTTGTCATTCTACACATAATATACCTGTTAGATCCATTGCTTCAGCATTGTATTCGATCACATAGGCATGTGCGTTACATGAAAATGCTGTGTCATTTTCTGGAAGGAACCTTAGCATCCTTGGGTTTCGGTGTCTGCACCTCACAGAAACAAGGCCTAACCATCAGTGGTGTGTCTGGACAGTGACACTCAGAGCAGGTGGCAGGAGGAGCTCTGTGGCCGAGGAGAGACTTATGGGTTCGAGATGTTCCATGGAAGGTGAAGCTATGACAGTCAGAAGCCATGTGGTGGGAGTGAGGTGGAGCCGCTGGGGCAGGTAGTCACGAGGGCGCTATGCCATTCATCTAAAGAACCCCAGGGAAGGGTCATGTGACTGAGGCCAAGGTCTGGGGTGACCTCTGATGCAGAGACTGTCTGTCTCCAGCTTGGCACGGCTTGCTGGAGTCACAGTTCACCTCTGGTTTTCAGGGAACATTTTTCTTGTATGTCTCCCATGCGTACCCCAGTGGTTGGTTATGAATATTGGTCTGAGTAAAGGGCCCATCTGAGCTACATGGATGGAACAGGGGGACA
>PVHP010020245.1:0-30593 GCA_004024765.1 Zapus hudsonius | reverse complement strand
AATGGCTGTGGCTGTGGGTCCCTTGTTCATCCCATCATTCTCTGCGGGGTTCCATATGGATCCACCATAATATGACTGTGGTGGCCCATCTCTTGCCAGGATCTCAGCTATCAGCCTATGGTTGGTTGGTTGGTAGGGTTAGATGGGCCACAGCTCTCTTGCTGCATCCTGAAAAATACAAACACAATCTCTATCGGAGAGTGAGATCAGTATAGGTTAACAGATATACACAATTCTGGATTACCTAGATTCTATTTTTAGTAGCCTCCCCGTCAATCGCTCCCATAGTGCATCTTTTCTTGTGAGCCCAAGAGTCCGGGTTCCAGTGCATATCGCCCTAAGTCCCCAGTTCCAGTCAAGGGCTCCCCCTCACTGAGTGGAGTATTTGGCTGAATTTAAAAGCTGTTGATTGGGCTGGAGAGATGGCTCAGCAGTTAAGGCACTTGCCTCCAGTGCCTAAGACCCCAGGTTCAATTCCCCAGGACCCACATAAGCGAGATCCACAAGGTGATGGCCCTGGTGCGCTCTTTCTTTCTCTCTCTCTCTCTCTCTCTCTCTCTCTCTCTGATTGAAAATGAATAAATAAAATATTGAAAAAAGAAAAAAAAAGCTGTTGATTGTCTCTCCCAGGCCTAGGCTCCTCCATTGCACAAGTGCTCCTTTCTTGGTTCGCTGTTCTCTCTCAGTAGGAGGTGTGGTCAGCCTACTCACAGCAGCAGACTGTGTTTCATGCCAGTGGTCTCTGTTTGCTCCAGCTGTTGTTGACCAGCTCCCCCTGGCAGCTTATGCAGTGCCTTCCAGCACTGCACTAACTGCCATCTGGGGGCTGGTTACCATTCCAGACCTTTATGGGTCTCTCGATGCTGACCGATGGCATTCTGTGGTTTCTTTGGCAACAGGATTTTTGCCTCAGGCCTGGGGAGGGCCCTCAAGAGCTTTGACAGAATTCTGTCTTGTTTTTGGAACCTCATGGGTCTCTTTGGTCAACAGCTCAGTGAGGGAAGGAACTGGTGACTGAGACCATGGGTTGTCAGACTGATGAATTATTCGCAAAAAAAAACATTTTTAAAAGACAAGTAAATCCATGCAATCTACATCGGTGCCTCTGCAGAAGGGAATAGATAGTGCAGATTTGTATTATTAAACTACATACGAACCACATTGGTAGTCAATACAGTGGGTGAGGAGTAAGTTAATTGCAACTCTTGCACTTAAGGAATGTATTGCCATGTCTTTAGGACTGGTTTGGAGATTAGGCCAGTAAACAAACAAACCAAAAAACAACAACAACAAAAACCCATGGAGTAAAGTAAAAGTCATGCAGAAAAAAAAAACTTATCCAAAGAAGACACTTAGCCAATTGTATGAAAAGCCTGAGTAGAAAAAGTTACCTTTGAGATGATCTAGATAGAACCTAAGCAGGTCAAGATGTGGGGGAAGTCTTGAATAGGTGCAAATTTAGGTAGGGAAATGCACATGAAAATGGGAAAGCCCAGGGGCCTGTGTGTTGGGAAGATAGGAGCTGTGCACATGCATGCACCTGCAGAGAGAGGTAGAAGAAAATAGGAGACACAGGGCTGAGATTCGGTAACTCGATGGGAAAGGAAAAAGAACTAGAACTCTTTTGTCCTGAATGGTGTCCACCAGCCACACACAGTTTTGAAGCTCTTGAAATGCGTCTAATCCATATTGGGATGTTCTAGACTTGCAAAATGCACACTAGATTTCTATGCATTAGTATAAAAAAGATATATAAAACAGCCCACTGAAAACATTAACATTGATTATATGTTGCAATTATTTTAGAGTTAATTTGCTGGGGGTTTGGTTTTTTTTTTAGTTGCCCTGAGGTTAGGGCCTTGCACACCCTAGGCAAGTGTTTCGCCACTGCTCCACACTGCTCGTTACATTCCTGATACATTCTGCTTCGAATGTGGCTTAAATATGTGACTCAAGGGTCTGGGGAGATGGCTTGGTGGTTCTGGGTGCTTTCTTGCTGGTGGTCTGGGTTCAAATCCCTAGTTGCCACATAAAGAGGCGCATGCCCCTGGAGTTTGTTTGCAGTGACGGGAGGCTGCGGCATGCCCATTTTCTAAATTAAAGAAAAAGTGACCTAGATTGTGTTTCTGTTGCATGAGACTGTCACAGATAGAACACAGAGTCCATTCTTTGTTTAAAATTTTAAGGTTAATCCTCATAGCAAGGTGTAGGTGATAAGGTAATACTTTTTCAAATAACTGAGGTTCAGAGGGGGTAAGTAGCATACTTGAACTCACTGTGCTTCTAAGTGGGAAGCCAGGGTTCAAATTAAGGCTTCTTGGAGCTCATGGTTTCCCCAGCTGCTGTGGCATCTTATCGTTGGGCTGTCAGAAGTGGCTGAGTTGGAGAGTAATGTGATTTGAACAAGGCTTTAGCTGGATAAATCAGGGGAAGAGATTTCATTTTCAGCTCTCTGTTCTTTTGTTATTGCCCTTTTATTAAGGTTTGTGGGTGTGGGTGTGGGTGTGGGTGTGTGAGAAAGGTGGGCAGGGGATCTTTTGTTTAAAGTCATCTTTTCAATTATATCTTTTTGAAGTATTCCACATAGTAACTAATTCTCAAAATGTTTGTCTTATCACCTCTAGATTTGATAATGGGCTGCATTAAAAGTAAAGAAAACAAAAGCCCAGCCATTAAGTACACAACTGAAAATCCCCCAGAGCCTGTCAGTCCCAGCGTGAGTCACTACGGAGCCGAGCCCACTGCGGCCTCCCCAACGTCTGCTGCCAAGGGGGCACCCGCTAACTTCAGTAGCCTGTCCCTAACGCCCTTCGGAGGGTCCTCAGTCGTGACGCCTTTTGGAGGAACATCGTCTACATTCTCAGTAGTGCCAAGTTCATACCCTACTAGCTTAACAGGTAAGATTTACATGGACAATATGCTGGCTTTGGGCTTTATACACTTAAGTTCTGACTACTATAAAGAAAATTTTCTTACTGGAAAGCTTTCCAAAAAACTTCTATGGGCAAATAAAAATCTAACCAAATTTGAAGTTTTTAATTTTTGCAGAAGGGTCTTTGTATCCCAGATCAACCTGAAATGTGTTATCCTCCTGCTTTATTTAGCCTCTTGAATATGGAATTCTGGGTGTGTGTCACCATGCTTTGCCCCACAATTTTTTTTTTTCTTTTTCCCAGTGCTGGGGTTCAAACCCAAGGCCTCAAACACCCTAGGCAAGTGCTCTGTCATTGAGCTACATTCCTAGTCCTAAAGTCATTATATACATGAATATGGTTCTGAGAAATTTGGTGATAATCTAGTGGTGATTAAGTAGTTATGTCATTAATTATTTCAATAACTCATTATTCAAGTTATTACTGAATACCTCCTAGGTGACAGGCTCTGGAAATACAAAGATTTGAAAAATCCCTCAAGTACTGGAGTGATGGCTTAGTGTTTAAGGCATTTGCCTGCAAAGCAGAAGGACCCGAGTTCGATTCCCCAGTACCCACATAAAGCCAGGGTACGCATGTGTCTGGCATTCATTTCCAGAGGCTAGAGGCTCTGGCATACCCATTCTCTCTCTCTCTCTCTCTCTCTCTCTCTCTCTCTCTCTCTCTCTCTCTCTCTCTCTCTCTCTCTCTCTCCCTCTCCCTCCCTCCCTCTCTCCTTCCCTCCCTCCCTCCCTCTCTCCTTCTTCATCTTCTTCCTCTTCCTCCTCCTCCTCCTCCCTCCCTCCCTCCCTCCCTCTCAAATAAATAAAAATTTTTAAAAATCCCTCAAGTACCTTGTAATTCTCAGGACTATTAAGTGCCATCCAGTATTAAAGTGTTGTAGTAATCACTTATATTCATTATACAGCAGTGTAAGAATGATAGTCCAAAAAAAAAAAATGATAGTCCAGTGTTTCAGCAAATACTTATTTTAAAAAGAAATTTTCCGAGGCTCATATTTCAATAATTTTCCCGAGTCACAGTTTGTAAGTAAGAGGCTCAGATTTAATGCCCTATTCCAGAACACCATTAATTAAAACTGAGACAAGAAGCCAGATGTGTGAGCTAGTCCTGTTTGGTTGTGTTCTCACACCTCGGTTTCCTATACTTTATATTTAGAGAGAGCAGGTTGATGGCACTGCATTTCCCAGTGTTTGGACTTCTCAGCCTATTCATAGTTTTATTACTTCCCTTTCTTTTTAATTTATTATTTACTTACAAGCAGAGAGAGAGAAAAAAATGGACACACCAGGGTTTCTTGCCACTGCAAACAAACTCCACACACATGTACCACCTTGTGTGTCTGTTTTTATGTGGGTACTGGAGAATCAAACCTGGACAGGCAGGCTTTGCAAGCAAGCGCCTTTATCCACTGATCCATCTCTCCATCCTCTACTTGCCTTTCTTTTTCTACCATTCTTTACAAATACTGAGGGATGTAAGGCAGTAATGAGTGTGGCAAGTCAGTGGGATCACATGTACTTGAATTAAGAATTTGTTGGGGGGGCTGAAGAGATGGCTCACTAGTTAAGGCGCTTACCTGCAAACCTGAGACCCTGGGTTTAATTTTCCAGTACCCACATAAAGCCAGATGCACAAAGTGGTCATGCATCTAGAGTTTGTTTGAAGTGACTGAAGGTCCTGGCATGTCCATTCTCTCTCTCATCTTTCTAGCTCTCTCTGGTTGCAAATAAATAAAAATATTAAAAGTGGGGAGGAGCTGCAGCAATGGCTAAGTGGTTAAGGTGCTTGCCTGCAAATCCTAACAACTTGGGTTCAGTTACCCAGTAGCCCATGTAAAGCCAAATGCATAAAGTGGCACATGCGTCTGGAGTTTGTTTGCAGTGGCTGATGGCCCTGGTGTGCCCATTCTGTTTCTCTTCTCTTTCTACTTGCAAATAAATAAATATATGGATGGATGGATGGATAATAGATGAAGCAGTATACATGTTAATTAATTTTAACCATTCTACAATTTACAATGCATTTTTCAAAACATTGTGTTATGTCTGATAAATACATTTTTAAAAAGTACTATATTGCAGAGTTATAAAATAGAATATCTGTCTTGAATAATTTTAAACAAAGTGTTTTTATTGTATACATCCGTTCTGTTCTGGTTGCACATACTAGATGGGTTGTTGAGCTTGTTCACATATTACTAAATCTGATAGCTATTTTTGGAGTTCATAATTCATATCAGTCATATCATTTAATTTCTAAGACAAATGTGACATTTTATTTTTTATGTGCATATTGGGTGCGTGCATGTGTATCTGTGTGTCCATGTGTATGTGCATGTGTGTGGAGGCCGCTGGAAGTTGATTCCTTTCCACTTTATTTTCTGAGGTAAGATCTTGTACTTGAACATAGAGCTCACTGATTGGACTAGTCTTGCTATCCAGCTTGTCCCAGAATCCCCTGTCTCTGCCTCCTGAGCACAGCCACCCACCATCATTTGTGTGGGTGCTTGGGATCCGAGCTCAGTCCTCATGTTTGCATACCAAGTGTTTTATCACTGTGCCATCTCCCTAGCCCCTTAAGATGAATTTCCCTAAAACCTTAACGATGGCTGCTAATGACTGTAGCAGAAACATCCACCCATTGTGTGTAAGAAGGTGCGAAGACTAGTGCCAGCAGCCTATGTTGTTATCGTCATTAGTGCTGTTTTTTTTACCAAAAATCGATTTGAAATTTGTCTCTCTTTTCAAGGTATAAATGCTACTTCAGAAGTCTAAATTTATTTCTGAGCGTATAGAATTATAGAATTTGTAGAGAGCACAGTGGTTTTAGGGAAGGTCTTAGGGACAGCATCATATTAAAACTCCAGCTGTTCAGTACCATGGCGATCAGGAGAAAACTGATCCTAAGCTTCTTACTGGCTGCTTTTTTGTTCTTTTATTAGTTTATATATATAATTTACCATGGCCGTTTTTCCTCTGCCAGGTGGTGTTACTATATTTGTGGCCTTATATGAATACGAAGCTAGAACTACAGAGGACCTTTCTTTCAAGAAGGGTGAAAGATTTCAGATCATTAACAATACGTAAGTGTCGTATGCGAAAGTATTGACAGAAACCTGGTCTCCCTGTTAAGATCACTGATGTGGACGTGGGAACCGTGGGGCGTGGGGCTTTGTTCCCTGGGCTGGCCTGGGTTGCTACACACCACATAATGCTCTGCTGCAGGCAGAAGTTCCTGCTTCTGCAGATGGCCCTGCTGTGCTTCATCCTTGCCAGGAGAGATTTCAAAGCAGAGTTCTGAGTGTGGTGGCACTTCAGAGGGAAGATCATGAGTTTGAGGTCAGCCTAGCCTCACAGTGAGTTCAGTCACCTCTCCCAAAGGATACCCCTTTAAAAAAATCTTTATGAAGAAAACTATCTCTGTAAGTACCAAAAACTCAAGACTGGAAATTGGGCGAAGAGCTCTGTACTCCCAAACTTAAAGGTTGCTTTTTTCCTAAAGTCAGACATAGCGTGTAGACTTTTTGTCATTGGATGGTCTGCCGTCGAGGATTTGATGCTTGTCTGGAGCAGACCTTACAATTTGACCACCACTCTAATGGCTCAAAGCATATACTCAGGGTTTCTTTGCTTTTAGTCATGTATCCCTGCATCCTTGTTCCCATCTTAGCACTGAACATAAACCCAGATGATGTCTCTCTGTTTTAAGATCCTTCAGTATGCTATAGCTGCCATCAAAATAGAAGGAAAGCAACAACTATTCCCACAGGAATAATATCACTCACTGAGATTTTGCTGCTCCTATCCTTCCTCGTGCCACCCAGCTATGCCGAAGCCTTTGCAGTTTCTGAGTGCTCTGGAGGTTTTCCTCTTCATGCCCTCACACATACTGTTTCGTTTTTCTGTGGCTTAACATCTTATTTTTTCATTTCTTTTTGGGGAGAGGAGGGCACATGTTTGGGACTGGGGATCGAACCAAGGCATGCAAGTAAAGTGTTCTGTCACCGAGTTATCCTCCCAGCCTTCATTTCTCTCTGCTTTCTAGCCAGGCTTACTTGTCCTTTAAAAGTCCTGTTCGAAGATGCCTTTCTTTGCTCTCTTCCTCATGCCAGGCTCCATCCCCTAACTACTGCTGTGCACACCCCAGTCAAAGCTCATCAAGTTAAACTTGCAATTTGTTACCTGGCTTATTATCCTTTTAGATAGTGGTTCTCAGCTTGGGACAGAATTACACGGGAGGGCTTTGGCAATGTCTGGAATCAGGGTTCTAGCAGCAACAGATGACCCCACTCCTGGTACCAAAACTGTTGAAGTCAGCATTCTAGTTGCTGCACAGAAAGAACCCAAACAAAAGTGGCTTGTGGAGGAATGGGTTTATTAGGCTTATGGACTCAAGGGAAGACTCCATCCTGGCAGGGAAAACGATGGCATGAGCAGAGGGGTGGACATCACCTCTGCCACAGCACTGGAAACAGCGGCAGGAAGGTGTGCCAAACACTGACAAGGGGAAGCTGGCTTATAACCCCCATAAGCCCGCCCCCAACAACACAGCTTCATCGAGGTTGTAAAACCCAAACTGCCATCAGCTGAGGATCGATTACCCAGAACACATTCATTTGTTTGCGAGGGACACCTGGATCAAACCATGACACCTGGGTACCAGCCAGGGATGGGTCTTGGTAATCATCCTACTATGCATATGACAAGGGTCATCAAATTCAAACATGTCAGTACAATTGAAGTTGCAAAACCCTGCTCTAGACTCTTGAGTTCCTTGGGTTAAGACTGTTATTTTCTTATTTTTTTCCCTTTTAAAAAATATTTTTAGTTATTTACTTACAAGTAGAAAGAGGCAGATAGAGAATGAGTATACCAGGGCCTCTAGCCACTGCAAACAAACTCCAGATGCATATGCTATTTAGTGCATCTGGCTTTACATGGGTACTGAGAAATTGAACCAGGGTCATTAGGCTCTGCAGGCAAGCACCTTAACCACTGAGCCATCTCTCTAGCCCCAAAGCTGTTATTTTTATCGCTCCCTATTGTCAAGACATACTTAACAGGTGGTGAGTTTGGGTGAAACAGTGAATGTTTAGCAGAATCAAATGAAAGTTTTAGGCTGAGGCTGGAGGATTTCTACAAGTTTCAGACTGAACCAAACCTACAGCTGCCAAAGATAAGGCGCTATCTCATAAAAAGGAAAAATAAATAAATTCTCGGGTTGTCTGGAGCAGACCCTACAACTTAATGTAGAACTTAATGTAATCAATCTAGTTAAAAGACATCACCGATCAAAGAATGTTTGCAAATAATTGAATTACCAAAGGCTTTCAGTTTCACTATTTTAGATTCAGATAGTCCGTGTAGTCTGAAGTTTTGAGTTGCATGTCTATCTTCCTTATTAGAGATAATATTTTTTCTTGTCATATGCATTTTAGAAAAGGCAAAACTAACATTATACACCACATAGATTTCCCATATTCTGAATTATAATTCAATTTAGTATTATTGAGCTGTAGTTGGATAACATTTTATAAAAATAGGCCTGTTTTGTTTTACGAAACACAGTCTTGTTATATAGCCAAGTCTGGCTTTGAACTAAAGAACCTACTACTGTCTCACATCCTAAGTGCCAGGATTACAGGCTTGTGCAGCCACCATGAAATAGCTTTTGATTGGTATTGCACATTATTAAATTCTTGGCTATAGGAATACTAGTGCCTCTGTTTTCTCCTTCTAAAGGAGACTAAAGAAATAGCATTGCCATTTTGTGTATTAATAAAAAGGAAAACATTTGTCAGCAATAACAAAAACTATTTCTCCCCTTGAAAATAAATAAAAATAATTTTAGGGCTCAGTGATTAAGATACTTTCCTGCTGTATTAGTCAGGTTCTCTAGAAGAACAGACCCGACAGAATGAATTATATTAAAAAGGGACTTTTTAGATTAGCTCACTGCAATCCCACAGTAGCATTCTGCAAGCCTGAGAGTCAGGAACTGGTAGCCACTCAGTCCACATGGCTGGATGCCTCAGTAGTCCCAATCCAACACTGAAGGCCTGAAGGCTTCCCTGTGGAGCCACTGGTCTTCAGTCCAGGCTGGAAGGCTGAGGAAACCTCATTCCAGTGCCAACGAAGAAATAGATGAACAGAATAAATGCACATCCCAAGTCTCGACAGGCACCAGCAGCCAGGCAGGAAGAGAGAGATAAGATTTCCTTCCCCTTTATGTAGCCTTAGGGTGGGGTCTTACAGTCCTTTCCCAGGAAGGGATGTTTATTTCTAGCTAACATGACTTCCTGAATTCCCTGAGCCTCCTTTCTCTCTTTAATTCGAAGGAACTCTGCTACACTACACAAGAATACTGTGAATTGCTAATAGGTCAAGTTGACAACAAAACTTAACCATCACAAGTCCACCCCTTGTCATCTTGACATCAAACCATATCTCCTTGCACCATACCTAATTTCCAAATGAAGACAGTAACAAGATCTTAAGTCCACCTAACATGGTATAACTATCCCATGTACAACTGAAACTCATAATCTCCCCCTAACACAAGGCAAGGTCCCTTAACTGTGAGTTCTGTAAAATCAAGTTATATGCTTTTAACATACAATGGCACAGAGTAAACATTTTAAAACTATTATTAGGCATAACAAGGAGAGACTGGACCAATGCAAAGTCTATAATCATCAGGCAAACATCTGTAGTTCAAGTCCAATACCACAACCAGTGACTGGCAGTCTCTGGATTTTCCAATTCCGCCCCTCTAACTCGGTTGAGTAGCTGGGGAAACTTCCATCCCTAGCCAACAGTGCTTCATGTGCAAGTAGCTGTTGCACAGTCCTGATATATCTAAAACATCTTCAGGTCTCCATTGCAAACCACAGTCCATCTTCCAGAGGCTTCATTGGTCTATCAGGGACTTCATTCCCTGTTCCATATACTGCATTTCAACAGTGGCTTCTGGAACCATGTGCACTTCATGACCCACTCCATGCATGCATTTCTCATGCTTCAAAAAGTGATACTAGGTATGTAGGACACAGCCATGTTGTTAATTCAGAGACAAAATAAACCTTGAAGAGCAGGTTCCTTCCTTTCAGTAATCCCCTTTCAAAAGAGTTTGCAGTCTATCATTCAGTCCTTCCTGGGTGAAAAAACCTTGGGCATCCTTTCCTTTGTTTCAATGTAAAATAGTTGGGCCATCTTCTTTAGGATTGCTAATGTGTTGACAATAGCAGCTTCAGTAAACTAAAGCCAGTCTCTGTGCCAGTAAGTTAAACTTTCTTTTTGAGTTTTTTCCAACCACACATCTTAAAATTCTCAGTTCTATATCGTTAGCTAAGCACAGCAGTCCATTACTCAAATCCAGCCTTGATCAAGCTCTGTGGGCAAGGGCAGTAGAACGCATTTAGCCCTTATTCCAATAACACAGTCCCAATAAAGTTCTCTGTAGTCTCTCCTTCCTCTTAGAAAGTTCATAAGCCAAGATTGTAAATACAATTCTCTCTGTACTTAGCATTTTCAAATTCTCACTAGAATAGTCATAAAATATGGTTTACCACTCTAGAAGGCATCTTCAGTTGCAAGTACCAAATCCATGTCCATTCCTCCATCACACAAATTCCAGAAGACCAACATCCACATACTCAGATTCATCTCAGCAGTACAATCCCACTCCTGGTACCAAATTCTGTATTAGGGTTCTTTAGAGGAACAGAACCGATAGAATAAATTGGAAAAAGGGGATTTATTGGATTATCTCATGGCAGTCTCACAGTAGCAGACTGTAAGCCCGAGAGTCAGGAACCTGTAGCCACTCAGTCCAGCCATCACACCTGCAAAACCTAATGACCTAAATTTGATTCCCCAATACCCACACAAAGCTATTTGCACAGAATGGCACATGCATGTGGAGTTCATTTATAGCGTCTAGAGGCCCTGTCATGCCCATTCTCTACCTTTGTCTCTCTCCCCCTTCCTCTTTCCCTCTCTCCTTCCCTCTGAATAAGTAAAATTTTAAAAAGCAAACCTTTTTTTTGTTGTTGTTTTAAAGCAGGGTCTCAGTGTAGCCCAGGCTGACGTAGAACTCACTTGTAGCCCAAGGCTGGCCTCAAACTCAAAAGATCCTCCTGAGTGCTGGGACTGAAAGCATGTGTCATCACACCCAGCCGAAATGAACTTTTGACATATGCTAAAACATAGATGAACCTTGCAAAAATTTATGCTAAGTGAAAATAGACAGTCACAAAGATGTCATAAATAGCTCCCTGAGTATGAAATTTCAGTTGGCGTAACTATACAGACAGCAGACTGGGGTAGACTTTGACTGGCCTGAGTACTAGTGGGCGTGGCATTTGCTTTGGGGGTGATGAAATGTTCTAAAATTTATTATTCTGAGGCTGTACAACTCTGAATATGTTTTAAAAATTACTAAAATTTATGCTTTCCATAGGTGAGTATTATGGCATGCAAATAATTAAAAATTAGTAAGTTGAAAGATTTATATTGCAAATTACTTTTTTCAGCATAGTTTATTGCCTTTGATTGAAAGAACTCTGTAGAAAAGATGAAGTCAATTCACGTGTGTAGCTCTTGGGTTTCTTCTGTTATGGTTGCTTTGAAAACAGAAGATTCATGTGTTTTTGCTTAGCCCTGATTCCTATCATTGATGTACCCTTGCTTTGAAATACTGGGCTTTGGAGTCTAACTCTTGATCAGATGAATGCATAAATAATAGCTTCTTGCTTGCTGGAGATAAGAAAACTGCAGTGTATTATGCCTTGGGTAATGGTCCACTTTGTGGTAATTGTTGTTTCATGTGTTGCAGGGAAGGAGACTGGTGGGAAGCAAGGTCGATTGCCACAGGAAAGAATGGTTATATCCCCAGCAATTATGTAGCGCCTGCAGATTCCATTCAGGCAGAAGAGTATGACCATGCTTCATATTTTATTAATTATTTTGATTGTTTAAATATCTTTAATGCACATTCTGCTTAACCACACCTTTACACACATGCAGTTACATACCAGTCTTAGTACAGCTAATGCATCACATTAATAGATGTGATTTGAGAGTTAATAATTAATGCTAGGGTATCTGCTCAGAGTGGCATCCTTAGTGAATCTGCATTAATCATCCCTTATTGTTCTCAGTCTCTTCATTTTTCCACTCATTTTTAAAATACTCTCTTTACCCGGTTCATGCTCTCATTTCAATTCCTTGCTTGTGCTATGCGGTGTTTTCAGTTCTTGTTTGCTTTAATTAGAGATATGCGCTTTGTCACAATAACTTTCTTTTTGTGTCCTCTTCATTATTTGGTTAGCTTTTCCATAGCAGAATTTGTCTTTCTTGGTCACAAAGCTTCATTAAATCAAGTCTACACAGATTGAGAGTTCCCTGTCATTTTTATAATATATTTTCATCTTACCGAATGTAGGTGAATCACACTGTTCCTGGAAAGTTACTTCTGCTCTTAAAATAATCTTAATGTTTTCCTGTGTCACTGACAAAAGGAAACTGTTTTTATTTACTATCTTTGTTTCTCTGTTTACTTTATCTGTGATTGGCCAGTGCAGTTCAAAAAACAAAGGCAAAGCTCCCAGGAGCGCCGCAGAGGAGCTGCACCCTGCATTGCACCCACAGTCCCTGCCCTGCACCAACCTCCATGTGTGCATGGCATGTGCAGGCACACCCACACACAAATTAATAATTTTCACAACGAAATTTTAGTGTCTTTGCCTTACTGTCCTTCCTGTCCTGTTCTTACGATACTGTAATAAAATGTTCCTGGCCCTTATCCCTTCCACTTCAAAGTACCATTGATCTTTTCCAGGTGGTATTTTGGCAAAATGGGGAGAAAAGATGCTGAAAGACTACTTCTGAATCCTGGGAATCAGCGAGGTATATTCTTAGTAAGAGAAAGTGAAACTACAAAAGGTATGACTATTATATTAATATTAGTAGCATTTCCCTTGGGTAGTATGTTGGCGAAGATACAGCAGAAGTGTTAACCTTTGCTCTCCCCCTTCCCCACAGGTGCTTATTCCCTGTCTATTCGTGATTGGGATGAGGTTAGGGGGGATAATGTGAAACACTACAAGATCAGGAAGCTGGACAACGGTGGATACTACATCACAACCCGAGCACAGTTTGATACTCTGCAGAAGTTGGTGAAGCACTACACAGGTAGGTAGCTGCTCCAGAGGGAAAAGTTCTGCCTCAGGCTCAGCCTTGTGAGCACAGAATCCACATCTTCATCTGTCTTGAGCTGTAACACTTAACCACAGCTCGTACCCATAAATGTTTGTATTCTAGTTTTAAGATGAGGAATAAGAGTCACTTGGGGCCTGGGCAACATAACAAGACCTAGCTCAAAAAATAAAATAAGCCGGGTGTGGTGGCACATGCCTTTTAATCCCAGTACTCAGAGGCAGAGGTAGGAGGATCGCCTTGAGTTCAAGACCTCCCAGAGACTACAGAGTGAATTTCAGGTCAGCTTGTGTTAGAGTGAGACCCTACCTCGAAGAGGCGGGGGGGGGAAGCTGAGTGCAGTGGCTCATGCCTATAATCCCAGAATTCAGTTGGCTCTGAGTTTAAGTCCAGACTGTGCTGCAGAGTAAATTCCAGGTCAGGCTGGCCTAGAGTGAGAGCCTGCCTCAATAAAACCACAAATAGCCTGTCGTGTGGCACACACCTTTAATCCCAGCACTGGGGAGGCCTGAGACTACATGAATTCCAGGTCAGCCTGAGCTAGAATGAGAACCTACCTCGAAAAAACAAAACAAACAAACAAAAAAAAACTCCCCATATAGATAAAATGACATAGCAACAGGTAATACTTGGTATCTGAACTTGGTCACTGGATAATGTGCTGAAATCAGACTAGAATTGGAGTCATTATACCTTCTCTGGTATAGTGTTTATGTTGGTATTGTGACAGTTAATGAAAAATATAATAGCAAATACTTTTTACTAAATAGGTAAAACACACACACACACACACACACACACAAAAAAAAAAAAAACAGCTATTTCAGATATCCTCTCTAAGGGCTGGACCTTTAAACCCAGTGAAATTCAGGCTGAAGATACTTTTTCTCACTCTAGACAATTAACCTGTAGCAATTATAGACATTCTTATCTTTCAAGGAGCTTTGAGAAGGTTTCAGCATTGGAGTCTTGCATCTCAAAATGTTTACTGCCAATTTCACATGCAATATATCTGAATGTTCTTAAATGGTTACTACAAGAGAGGAAGTTTTCGTGGTAATTTCTCCTTTAGTGACAGCTAGCTGCAAACAGACTACCAAGTCAAATCTGCAAATTTGACAGATGACCATGTTAGTAAGCGGTTGCACTACTTGTAATCATCCTGGTTAGGATGTGAGTTTGTGATTGCTTCATGAGAATGGGAAGAAATGTGCCTTGTTTAAAGTTAAGAGGATAACATAAGCAGGAGGCACAATCAATCCTCCATGAACCAGGGTCCCTGCCTTTGTGTCTCCTTTATTTAAAATTCAATCCTCTAAATGAACGTATTTAATTTTTCAGTGTCTTGCAACTTAGTGGCTATTAGAAGTAACAACTAATGACTGCATCCTTGTTGGGAATTAATCAATCCCAATGGTCAAAAGCAGAATTTCAAACTAGGTGTGATGTAGGCCTGTAATCCCAGCACTTAGGGAGGCTAAGGCAAAAGCATTGTTAATTCAAGGCTAGCCTGGGCCCACCCAGGATACATAGTGAGGCCCTGTCTCAATTCCCACCTTCCCCCAAAGAAAAAAAAGCAGAGCAGAACTTTGGAGGCAGACAGATCTGGGTTTGAGTCCTACCTCATTCTGAGACCTTGAGGCAAGTTTCATGTTTTTTGAAGCTCATTTATAAGAGAGATTTATATAGTGCTGACTCAACATAGCAGAGCATAAGCCTCCAGTAAATCATAACAGTGCATTTAACAGAATGTTTGCTTGTATGTGCTTATTTTTTTTGCTTCTTGATGACAACTCCCTTTTGTGCATGTTTTTAGAAGAAAGCTGGTGAGACCTTGTGGTTTTATTTATCTATGATTTCAGCTTTTTAGTCAATAATATACTATGTACAGTGTATGTAATATACATATATATCTTAATTTTGTAAGTAATTCCTTTACAGTGTAGTTTGTTCATTTATCTAGAACATGCTGATGGTTTGTGCCACAAATTGACAACTGTGTGTCCAACCGTGAAACCCCAGACTCAAGGTCTGGCAAAAGATGCCTGGGAAATCCCTCGAGAATCTCTGCGGCTAGAGGTTAAACTAGGTCAAGGATGCTTTGGTGAAGTATGGATGGGTAAGATGCCTGGACTTTTCTTTCTTTCTTTTTTTTTTTTTTGTCACTTTTTCCAGCCATAAATAAAGTATCATAATGCATGATAAAATGTATTTAAATGTTTGATACCTGTTGTTCATTGAAGTTTGGAGTAAAAGATACTGTTTCTCTAGGAACATGGAATGGAACTACAAAGGTAGCCATCAAAACACTCAAGCCAGGTACAATGATGCCTGAAGCTTTTCTTCAAGAAGCTCAGATAATGAAAAAATTAAGACACGATAAGCTTGTTCCGCTATATGCTGTTGTTTCTGAAGAGCCAATTTACATTGTCACTGAATTTATGTCCAAAGGTAATGTCCATACTGTATTTTATAGTGTTAAATTTTTTAAATAAGTCTTCATTTCTGTTTTCATACATAGATTTTTACTGTATAGGGCTTTCTGACAGATTTTTTTTCCTTTCGTGTGTGGTGTGTGTTTGTGTGTATGTGTGCATGTGTGTGTTTGTGGTACATGTGTGCATGCAAGTATGTGTGCTTCAGAGGCCAAAGGTGTCTCCTTGGATCACTCCCCACTTTACTGATTGAGACAGAGTCTCACTGGATCCAGAGCTCACCAATTCAGCTAGTCTAGGGATCCTGTTGTCTCTGCCTCCTGGACACTGGGGTCATAGGTACCACAACAACCTGGCATTATGTTGATTCTAGAGATTCAAGCTCAGTTCCTCATGTTTGCACAGCAGATGCTTTACCTACTGAGCCATCTGTCCAGCCCTCATTTAAGATTTTTATGTAGACATTGGAAAAGGAAATATGACACTTTGTTTAAAGAATAGTGATTATTCCCATTTATTCCAGAGGATATTACAAAGCTAAAAAAGAAATTTTACAGACAGAATCTTATTTTGAAAGTAGATTTGATTAAAGGAAATGGAATTTCTGGGGACGTAAACTACAAATAAGTGATAAACTTCTGCCTGCAGTATTAAAGCAAAGAAGTAATAGTGAAAGGAAATCTGACTGGGAGTGGTGGCGCACGCCTTTAGTTCCAACCCTTGTTGAGCCATTTCTCCAGCCCTAAAAAATTATACTTTTAGCTGACTGTGGTGATGCACACCTTTAATCCCAGCACTGGGGAGGCAGAGGTAGGATCACCGTGAGTTCAAGGCTAGCCTGAGACTAGAGTGCATTCCAGGTCAGCCTGGGCTAGAGTGAGACCCTGCCTTGAAAAAACAACAAAAAAGAAATATGTTTTTCTCATTTTCATATAAGCACTATTCTTACACTTAGGACTTATGGATTTTTTTTTTTTTTAATGACTGTGAACTGAAAGTTCTCCATTCTCTACAACCCAGACCACAAGGTGGGCTCTTGAGTAAGGGATAGTTAGGGTGTGGATCAAGAGAAGGTTGATGCTCTCCTCTTTGTCCCCAGGCTACTGATGTTTTAGAAGAGATGAAGCCCATGGGCCTGACTGTACCTGTTTTGAATTAGATCTGTTTTTTAAATTAATAAGTAGAAACTTTGTATGAACAAATCATGTGTTGATACCACTGTTTCCCTCCTCCCTGACCCCATTCTACTGAGCACCCTCCTCAGTGGGATTGCTGGTATGCTTTCCATGGGATGGAGGGCTGTGAGTTGTGCAGGTTATTTGGGGGGTGGGCAATGCCTCTGGGTGTTCCCCTCACCATGGCTCTTACAATCTTTCCGCCCCCTCTTCTGCAAAGTTCAATTGGATCTATTTTTAAAACATTACTGATGTTTTAAATCAGACTAGTTCAAACTCATTACTTATGGGTCCATAATTTACCCTGACCAGTGAAGTAGTTCCATCTAATGGTGATGCAGGTAACTACAAACTACAGATTTGCTACAGAAAATGTTTTCCTTTGTTCAAACAGACTAAAATCAACTGACATAGCCTATGAATTGATCATTAAAACATACCTAGAGTTCCAATGCATTTGTCACTCTGGAAGGAGTTTATGTTACAAACAGCTGCCAACTGTGCTGCTTGAGAGAATGCATTGGATGAGCTAGAGGAGGAGAAAGGACAGGGAAGAAGTTTAAATCAAGATATTGGTAGCATAAGAAAAAGGGGAAGTGAGGCTAATGATCCATTTAGCTCTGTGTATTGATTTAAAAATTATTTAGTTGGGAAAAACATGGTAGAATTCATGATGCCTCATAACTGGGTTAAGGTTATTCCCAGGTGGAACATTTAGAATACAAGATAAACACCTTCCTGGTTTTAAAACTTAGTAATTTCACACTTTGGTATTCACTTGCTTAGCATTTGATGTACAGCTTACCCAAGGTCATTGCCTCCTGTGCCTCAAGCACAAACTTGTCCTGAACAGATGATTGTCTTGTCGCTCCTGATTCGGTGATCTTTTTCTTTCTGTTCCTGCTGTGGTGTTGGGAATTAAACCAAGGGTCTTGCACATGCTAAGCACACACTACTTTTAACTATTCAGACCCCAGCCCCACCCATGTTGTTTCTTCATTTGGACTTTGGTTTCCCTGTCTCTTGACCAGTCCACCTTCTGCACTGCTCTTCTATATTCCCAGTAGCTCACCTACTGCACTGCCCTTCTACCTGCCCAGTAGCTCACCTGCTGCACTGCCCTGCTGTGTCATGACCAGGCATGACATTCAGTTGTCATTTCTTGCTTGTGTCTTTAATCTGCAACCATTTCAGGCTGTCTTTGTCTTTCATAACACTGTTACCTTTAAGAGGGTGATTCAGTTTTCTGTTTCATAAAGTGTCTTATTTTAAGTTTATCTAATATTTTCTCTTGCATTCAGAATATGCTTTTAGTTCGTAGTAGGTTTATCCTGCTGGCCCTTCACTTTGCTCTTCGTGGTACTGTCTAAAACGGCCGAGAGGCATTGCTAGGCCAACATTTAGCTGCCTATAACTTAGCTGTGACTCCCCAGGATCCTGATTCAGACTGACTTAAAAATATGTAAGGTTTTAATCACCAGATTTGATCAAATCAGGAAAACTTGACTAGCTAGTGACTCTTTCTTTTAGGGAAAATGGTGTATTTATTTCATTTTTAAATATGCCATCAAGAAAAGTTGGCAAATTTTCAATTTTTTTTTTGTTGTTGTTGTTGTTTTGAGATAGGGTCTCGCTCTAGTCCAGGCTGACCTGGAATTCACTATGTAGTCTCAGGGTGGCCTTGAACTCACGACAATCCTCCTACCTCTGTCTCCCGAGTGCTGGGATTAAAGGCGTGCGCCACCACGCCCGGCTAAATTTTCAATCTTGCGATCTCTTTTGGATGCTAAGAAACTCTAAACTACAAAAATGCTAAAAGTTAAAAGCTTAGAAGTTTTATTTTATGGCTTGATGATTGGTTTTAGTGGGAGAGTATTTCAATCTTTTTTTTTTTTTTTTTTGCGGTGCTGAGGACCGAACCCAGGGCCTTACACTTGCTAGGCAAGTGCTCATCCACTGAGCTAAATCCCCAACCCCGAGTATTTCAATCTTAATGTAATATTTTAATTTTCCATGAATATCTTGCCTTTTCTTACAGGAAGCCTGCTAGATTTTCTTAAGGAAGGAGATGGAAAATACTTGAAGCTTCCGCAGTTGGTCGATATGGCTGCCCAGGTATTTGCATATACACTTATTAACTTGAATTGCACATACATATTTAAAATATGGAGTACAATCTGGGTGTAGTGGTTCACGCTTTTAATACCAGCTCTCAGAAGGCTGAGGTAGTAGGATCACCATAAAGTCAAGTCCAGCCTGGGACTACAGAGTGAGTTCCAGATCAGCCTGGGCTAGAGTTGAGACCATGCCAAATAAGTAAGTAAATAAATAAATAAACAAACAAGCAAACAGTGTAGAATGAGCTTAGCAGGTTAGATAGTGAAATTTTAGAAGTAACTCTGGCGATAGTCCAGTCTGATCTATATAGTATCTGCAGATTTCATTAGAAGTATCTAACACACAACTTCTTATGGCAGAGCCAAGTATACAGCTTCCAGTCCAGTGCTGTCCTATAACACATGGACTTTTCAGACAGTGCTCCTTTATGATCGAGAGAAACTCTACTGAGGACCAATACATATGAGAAAGGTTCTCAGGAACTCTGCTAGAGCCGTCACAAACCTTTTCTTATAAAAAGCTTAGCCTCTTTGGGCCGCATATTGTATTCGTTGGGCCTCTCCCACTTTTTACAAACCTTTACAAATGTGAAAACCACTTTTAGTTCTCAAGCCTTAGAACAAGCTGTTTCCGCATCTGCCTTTCCAGTTTATTGTCCTCTGCCTGTGCTTATTACCTGTGTCACCTTAAACAGCCTTGGTTCTATAATCCTGTGACTCACCTCTCTCCCTCACCACTGACACAGACATTAAGTGTGGTAATGGTGACTGATAGACTTGAGGGCCTTAAAAGCTTTGCCCTCAAAATATGTCAGATTTTTTTTTCCTGGCAGAGCTAGGGATGTATCAGATTTTCAAAAGCTGAATTCAGTGTGGTTTTTGTTATAGTATTTTCTGTTAGGCAGTAACAGGCATATAGTCTAGAAGATGAGACTTTTTTTTTTTTTTAGATACCTGATTTTTCAACAATCCCATTTAGTCCTAACCAAAGTTGTCTTTCCCTCCTCTGTTATCATGTATTTTGTATTTTCTTTCAAAGATTGCTGACGGCATGGCGTATATTGAAAGAATGAATTATATTCACCGAGATCTTCGGGCTGCTAACATTCTTGTAGGAGAAAACCTTGTATGCAAAATAGCAGATTTTGGCTTAGCAAGGTTAATTGAAGACAATGAATACACTGCTAGACAAGGTAGGAATGTCACATGAGTGCCTACAACCTGCTGTCTTAGCTTCTCGTTCTTCCAGGTTCCCTCAGATCCTTAGAGGAAACATTTGATTCATGAAACTGTGTGCAATAAATATTGCTTTAGCTCTTCTGATAGTTATTTTCTGCATAGAAGAACTTGATATTGTTCACATTATAAATATAGCAAATTAATAACCTTTTTGCTTCTTTTAGGATGTCGACAGTAAATCTTTAATTTATTAGTGTGTGTATACTTATGTAAACGTACATATATGAGTGTGCATATGCAGGTCAGAAGATAACCCTGGGTTATTGGTCCTCTCCTTTCACCTTCTTGGAGACAGAGTCTCTCTTGTAGTTTTGCCGCTGGAAAGGCCAGGCTAGCTGGTCTTTGGGCTTCAGGATTCTCCTGGCTCTGCCTTTCATTGTTGTAGGTGTTAGGGTTACAGACATGAGCACCACTTTACATGTGGCTATAGATGTGTGTGCTGGAGATTGAACCTGAGTGGGTAGGCTTAGGAAGCAAACACCTATAACCACTGAGCCATCTCCCCAGCCTCAAATAAATGTTTTCAATCCTCCCTCCCTTTTTTTCCAAGGTAGGGTGTCAGCCTCCCAGGTGCTAGAATTAAGGTGTGTGCCACCATGCCTGGCTTAAATTCTCTTTTTAACAGACTTTGTAAATTGTATCAAGTTTTCAATCTCCCCACCCTTCAGATATCTAGCAATGACTAGAGACATTTTTGTTTGTCCTAATTTGGGAACTATTACTGGCATCTGTTGGGTGGACTCGAGGCTAAATATCCTTCAAACACCCAAGCAGGCGCGCATGCACGCACGCATGCACGTGTGTGGCCCTAAATAGTCAGGATTGTTAGGAAAAGAAACCCTCACTTAGCTCCACTTGTCAGCAGCCACCCTCCCTTCACACAGGTACTTCTAGCTGCAGTACATTCCTATAAGCTTATCCTGTTAAGTTCTAAACATTCACTTAGGGCCTAATAATTTAGCTGCTGCTCTTTGAATGAACGCTCTTGTGATTGTGGCAAGTAAACTTTGATCTTATGATATGCCATGTATAAATAACTTCAAAAGTATATAGCACCTATAATCTTATTACCTTAACTATATAAACTATATGAAAGCTGTGTTTCTCATGTGCCCATAATAAGTAGCATATCTGTCTATATGTAAAAAGCCTATTCTAAATATGAGAGTAAATTTAACATGGTTTTTTTTTGTTGTTTTTTTTAAAAACAGATATATATGTATATATATATATTTTTTAACAGAGATTTAGGTATCACTCATTTTGGCACTTTCAAATGCAGTTTGTTTTTGTTGATTCTTAGCCCTCCCTCCTATCCCCAGCTCCCTCTTTCTCTCCATCTCCTCCCCCTCTGTACACGTCACACGTGTCCTTTCACCCTTTCCTCGCCCTTCCCTCTTCCAGTGCATCTCTTTATATTTACTTTCATTTACCCTTCTACCTTTGTAGGTTTTACCCACATTTTCCCCTATCAATGCGTACTTACAGATATTACATGCATATATATCACATACATATATATTACATACATATAAATCCCAGCATCAAAGAGAACATCTAGTTTTGGTCTTTCTTTTTTTTAAAATATTTTATTTATTCACTTTTAAGCAGAGAGATACAGAGAGAGAGAGAGAGAGAAAGATAGAGAGAGAGAGCACACCAGGGTCACCACCTTGTGGGTCTGGCTTATGTGGGTCCTGGGGAATTGAACACAGGGCCTTAGGCACTGGAGGCAAGTGCCTTAACCGCTGAGCCATCTCTCCAGCCCCTAGTTTTGGTCTTTCTGAGTCACTTAATAGGATTCTTTTCAGGTACATTCATTTTCATGTAAATTTCATTTTTATGACTGCTGAATAGAATTCCATTGTGTATATATGTACCACTTTTTTTTTTCTTTTTTCTTTTGGTTTTTCGAGATAGGGTCTCACTCTAGCCCAGGCTGATCTGGAATTCACTATGTAGTCTCAGGGTGGCCTTGAACTTATGGTGATCCTCCTACCTCTGCCTCCCGAGTGCTGGGATTAAAGGCGTGCGCCACCACGCCCGGCTGCCAGCCAGTTTTTTAAGCAAGTCTTCAATTGCTGAGCCCTTTCTCCAACTCTTCTAAAATCTTTACTTCTGGGGTTGGAGGGGGTGTTTTTTTGAGTAGTTTTCTGTTCATACCAACAACTATTAAAATAACTGCTATTTAACAACTGTTCAGTTCTAAAACTGTGATTTATTTAATATAAAATTTTAAAGTTTGAGAATTTAGGGGGAGGCTGAGGTAAGAGGATGGCCATGAATTCAAGGCCAGCCCAGGCCAGAGTTTGAATGCTAGGTGAGCCTGGACTACAGTGAGACCCTGCCTCAAAATTAAAAAAAAAATTTTCTCCATGTATCTTCTGTTTGAAGACTTTGACATAACATATACAGTAGGAATGTTGCTTATATTTAAATGTGGATTTTTAAAGAGACATTTAACTTAAGATCACCGATATTGTTTCAGGTGCAAAATTTCCAATTAAATGGACAGCTCCAGAAGCTGCACTGTATGGTCGATTCACAATAAAGTCAGATGTCTGGTCATTTGGAATTCTACAGACAGAACTCGTAACAAAGGGGAGAGTACCATACCCAGGTAAGCTTGCTTTGCTTTCCTCTTTTCCTTCCTTCTCTCCTTCCCTCCTTCCCTCCCTCCCTCTCTCCCTCCCTTTAAAACTTATTTTCAAGAAGAAAGAGACTATAAGAATGAATGGGCACACCAGGGCCTCTTGCTGCTACAGACTAACTCCAGGCACATGCACCACTTTGTGCATCTGGCTTTACGTGAGTACTGGGGAATAGACCCGGGCCGTCAGGCTCCTTGGTTGGAAGTGATTCTCTTCTTGAAGATCAAGTGCATTTCTACTAGAGGTCATTGCTGCCATATTTACTTCCAGAACTGACAACATGAAATGATCCAATAGTCCTGATTGTCAGACAATTCTGAAGGGTCAAGATTTAAATGAAGTATTTTATTAGTAATTAGCATGCACAGGGTTTTGGGTTCAATACCAAGCAACAAAAAGAGCTGGGGGGGGGGCATTGGCAGTAGTATAAAGTTATTTTTATAGGCTCAAGCTTATTTAGATGGTTAGTCTTAACAGACTACCAGATTATAAAACAGCATAAAAGAATAGAAGCATGTAAGAGCAAGAACAAAAGTTCTCTAATGATATTAAGCCCTCATCCAGTGTTGAGTACCTTGTTCCTCTCTACATCCTTCCAGTAGCTTCTGGTTATATTTCTGAGTCGTTAAGAGAAAATACCTTTAACTTATCCTACTAGGATGAAAATGCCAGAAAACTTCTTTTCCTATAGTGGACCCTAAAATAATAGTCATCTAATCCCTTTCGGATTTTTAAGTATCTTTTTTTTTTTTTAATTAAAGCTTTTTTTTTTTAATTTAATATTTATTGTCCATAATGAGTTACATTATTTAGTGGGCAAACCATGTGTTGTTATCCCGACTTCCCCAATTCCCCCCCTCCCCATCCCTGATCAGTTGTATATCCTCCTTTGTGGGCTGTCTGTGTTAGTCCTTGTGGCAAGGGATCCTGTATATCTTAGTATTCATCCTGGTCTTCCTGGCCCAAGTGAGTTGTTACTGATGGGTGCTATGCCTCTGGACCGTCTCCCCCACCACGGCTCTCACAATCTTTCCACCCCCTCTTCCGCTCAGTTCCCTGAGTCGTGGTGGATGAGTAATAAGGCTGCTTTAATGTTGCAAGATTTTTAAGTATCTTTGAGGAATCCTTTATTCCTCATACTGTCAACTAAAATAATTCTTCCCTGTAGTTTAAAGGAATCATGGTCAGATCTCAGATGATGTAGCCTGACTTGTGGACAGGGAAAGTGATATGGGAGATGGGGAGAGTCACTGGTTTGCTGGCTTGCTGAGACTGTGGCAGGAGAATTTGGAAACCTAGGCCTTTTAAAATACATATTCGGGCTGTAGAGATGGCTTAGCAGTTAAGGAACTTGTCTGCAAAGCCTAATAGCCCTGGTTTGATTCCCCAGATGTACAAGGTGGCTCATGAATCTAGAATTTGTTTGCAGCAGCTAAAGGCCCTGAGGCCCTGATGTACCCATATTCATTCTCTCTCTCTCTCTCTCTCTCTCTCTCTCTCTCTCTCTCTCTCTCAAATAAATAAATTTTATATATAGTGCACATGCATGGGTGTGGGTGTTCGTGTCACTTTTTGCATCTGGCTTTACATAGGTGGCTGGGGAATTGAACCCAGGGCTTGCAAGCAAGTACCTTTAACCACCTCCATCTCCCCAGCCCTCAAAAGGTGTTTGTTTGTTTGTTTGTTTGTTTGTTTGTTTGTTTTTGCTGGCCTGGGACAATATAGAGTGGGCTGGCAGTGGTCAGGTTGAGAGTTCACAAGGAAATAAAAGAAATAAACATGAAGAAAGCCAAATAGGTAATATTAGATAAGGAAACTGTTCAAGGGAATTGAGTTGATATAAAATTCTGTAGTTAACTATATTTGGCGAAGACAGACTAGAATTTTTTCTCTAAATTCTTGTTTGAAAGTTCCTTCAGACACAATCTTAACACCATTCCTCAGTAGTTCATTGTTAAATGGTGATACAGAAAGTATCAGTACCTCAGAATTCACTCTCATTTCTTTTCCTCTCTTTATTTGAAGAGAGAGACTTCAGACAGAGAGATAGGATGGGCTGGGCATGCCAGGGAGCTTCCAGCCATTGCAAACTAACTCTAGATGTATGTGCCACTTAGTACATGTGGCTTTGCATGGGTACTGGGGAATTGAACCCAGGTTGTTAGGTTTTACAGGCAAGTGCTTTAACCACTGAGCCATCACTCCAGTCCTCTCATTTTTTAATTAGTCACATTGGGCTGGTTTATGAAGGTACTATGTTATAAATAAAAGTTTAGCTGGGCGTGGTGGCACATGCCTTTAATCCTAGCACTCTGGAGGGAGAGGTAGGAGGATCAACATGTGTCCAAGGCCAGCTTGGAAAAATAGAGTGAGTTCCTGATTAGCCTGGCTAGAGTAAGACTACCTCCAAAAAGCAAACAAACAAAAAAAGTTTAGGTGAAGGACTGGGAAGATGACTCAGCAGCTAAATACACTTGCCTGCAAGTCTGCAACCAACCCACATTCAACACCCAAAATGCCTGGGTAAGTCAGATGCAACAAGTAGAGGAGATACCTGGTGTTCATTTGCAGTGGTGCATGCGCATGCATGTACACAATCATACAAACACACACACAAATAAGTTGTAAAGCTTTTAAAGAAAAATTGAACAAACTACAGATTAGCATTTTTCTAAGCTTTTCTTGATATAATCTGATGCTTAAGTTTGTTCTTAGTTGAAAGTCTTTTTACTAAACTTCATATACCTTAGCTGTTGGCTGCTCATGGCTTGGACCGCTGTTTGTAATGTTTGAATCTTGTGTGCTAGGTATGGTCAACCGGGAAGTGCTGGAGCAGGTGGAAAGAGGGTACAGGATGCCCTGCCCCCAGGGCTGTCCAGAATCTCTCCATGAGTTAATGAATCTTTGTTGGAAGAAGGACCCTGATGAAAGACCAACGTTTGAGTATATTCAGTCCTTCTTGGAAGACTACTTTACTGCAACAGAGCCACAGTACCAGCCAGGAGAGAATTTATAATCCATACAGCCTGTTCTGTGCAAACCTCCAAACACACAGAACGCTTGCCAAGGTCCTCATAGCCAGGAATCAGAAGATAATCTTCACTCTGCATGTTGTTAATGGTAAACTGGAATTCCAGATATGGTTGCACAAAACCACTTTTTTCCCCAAGTGTTAAACTCTATAACGTACCAGTGATGCATTTTCCAACTTCTTTCCGGGTCCAAAGAAAGTAGAGTTAAGACACTGTTGGTGTGCTTGATAGCACAGCAAGAAAGAACAAGACTGCTCTTGCCAAGTCGTTTCCTTTCTCTTCTTCCCCGAGATACGAATTCAGAGAAAAGTATTTATTGTTATGGACAAAACTTAGGAGGTTATACCACAGTGAAATCTAAAATTAGGGATCTTCATGGGACCAAATAATTCCATTCCACATTTTAGAAATGTTTTGCATTTATTTCGAAGTTTTTTTCCTGTGTTGAACAGTCAACATACAGTCTTAGCACATGCCTCCTTCTGTGTGGAAATGGGCCAGGCTTTTTACAAGCAAAATATGGATTATAAACAGCATTTAAATATGATTAAATGCTAGCCCACGGCCATTGCATTTGAAAATAATACTGCTCATACTCATATTCATAGAACTGGAAAGGAGAAAGGAATTTTTCACTTCAGTCATTTTGAATTGTTCAATTTGGAATAATGAAGGCAACTAGAAAGTGAGTTAACCTTTTATAAGGTTGCATTGATTTTTTTTTTTAAGGCAGCATATAATTGAAATTATACTATCCAGTCTAAGGGGAAATCTATTAATCTTTAGATAGCATGAGAGGTAAAACCCAGCATTTAAGCAGTCCATTAAAAAAAAAAAAAGACTTGGTACTGTGAGATGTTGCTGATACGTTCTTTTGGTGATGGGTGCCACAAGTAGGAAACACCCCCAGACCAGGGATTTGAATGCACTTTTGCTTGTTTAGAATGTAGAGTAGGTGAGAGGAAAATGTATTTAAAAAAAATGTGAGAAAAGAAAAGGTGAAAGTTTAGAGGATGAAGTATAATGTTTGATGTGGACAGAGTGGTCATGTGGCCTTGCCCGCACTCAGCTCCTTATTCGGCTGTTTTCTTAGACTTGAAGAGCTGTGAGGTTTGATTGTCACACTAATTTTTCTTAACGTATACACTAAATGAATGTTGCATCCTCAAAATAGTGAAGAGAAGGCTTTACACTAATTCCAGTGACCTCGCTTTTATACAGAACCTTTTCAGAACCCTGATTTTCAAATCATTGTTTGAGTCTTCCCTTACTTCTTCAGTACACGCGGTGGTTGTCATTTTTCCCTTTTAGAATGGAGTTGATTTGAGGAGGTAACCCTACTCTGAACACCAGTAACTTAAAAGGGGGAAGTATTGGTCAATTTAAAATTCAGAAGTAAAACATATGAAAGAGACTGGTTTTTCTAAGAAATTCTGAAATATGAACTTGAATAACACCATTACTGTTTTAGAATTTTAGTAGAATAAAAAAAGGAATTTGCTAGAGAAACAAAATTCTAGTATTTATGTTTTTAAATGCTGTGTTTATAGTCACACTTTAAAGCATCTCAAGATCTCTTGTTTTTAGCATTTCTTTCAGCATTTGATTTTTAACTGCCATCACTTTAACCGTTAAATTTGAAACAGTTGTGCCATGGTATATGTTCAAATTTCAACCTTTTTAAAATGTGACAAATGAACTTCATGCAAGTTGGCAAAAGTTCTGGTACTAAGATCTTATTTGTTTTTTTTAATGTAACCTCCTTAGTATTGAATCCTCTGCCAAGAGGGTCTTCCTACTATGAGCGACATCATTATTTGCCCTGTCTACAGCTTGGGAGAGGAGTTTTTTAAAGGGCTTCATGAGAACTATATCGTATTGTTTTTCTAAGCATTTTTAAAAAGGTAACAAAATTATGTTTATGTACTAATTCTGATCAAAAAAGCCAGGAAAAGTTTGATGGTATTTAGGTTTGATGAAATGTATCAGTTCCTTATAACCCTTGTATAGTAAGGATAAAACACTAACTTGATGTGTGTTCAGTTGAAATTGTTAAGTATTTTTTAATTGCCAAGAAAAATAAACAGTTTTGTACATTTGAGGATTTTTCCAGCAACTTCCATCTTTATTGTCTAACTGTGGAGCTTTCCGGAACCAAAAAGAACATCGGCAAAAGCAGCCTTCTAGCACAAACACTTTTTTAAATGAATAATGGTAGCCTAAAACTTAATATTTTTATAAACTATTGTAATATTGTTTTGTGGATAATTGAAATAAAGTCTCATTGAATGCATCTATATATCTTTACAGTTGCTGTTCACGCTTCATTACTTCTTAAAAATTGATGAGTTTAATTCTTCCATTGGAAAAAATGTTACTCGTAACTTCTGAGTATAGTTAAAGTGATTCTTTATTAAATTTAATACACTATTAACTTTATCTAGTCAATTTTCAATGTCCAGTAAGTGGCACCTCTTTTTTCTAAAATTATAACAAATATATACAGTCAGTGCACCACATAAAGAAACTTCAGTGATTCAACTAACACTATTCACAGGAAGAGTGAATGAAGGATGTAGAGGGGTCACTCTTGGCCACAGGGACTTAGTTGTCTAAGATTGCACAGACATATCCATATGCTTTATAATCCTTTTACTAAATTAAATTATAAGGGGGCAGGAAAATGCCTTTGCAATTTTCAGTACTGTAATTTTGTTAACTACTAATTAGTTTTTACTGTTACATCATCTATATTTCTTGACCTTTTTCTGATCTCAAAAAATAGCATTTAATGAACATACATTCTTCCTTTAAATTTACTTATCTTTTTAAATATTTTTTAATTGGGCTGAAGATATGGCACAGTGGTTAAGGTGTTTGCCTTCAAAGCCTAAGGACCCGGATTTGATTCCCCAGTGCCCACATAAAGCCAGATGCACAAGGTGGTGCATGCATATGGAATTCATTTGCAGTGGCTACAGGCCCTAGTGTACCCAATTATCTGGCTCTTTCTCTCTTTTATAAATTAATTAAAAGTTAAATATTTTTATTTGCAAACAAAGAGAGATAGAGAGTAGAGAGATAAAATGGGCACACCAAGGCCTCCAGCTGCTGCAAACAAACTACAGATGCATTCATTACTTTGCATCTGGCTTTACATGGGTAGTGGGGAATTGAATTCAGATCCTTGGGCTTTGCAGGCATGTGCCTTAACCACGGAGCCATCTCTCCAGCCGAGTTTAGTATTTATAGCATAGTAAAAAATACCTCAGCCTAAGAACATTTTTCTAGTTTGTTTGCCTTTTGACATTACATGTACTTTTTTGATATTTAAATTATACATTTGTATTTTGTCAAATCAATTTCTGTTTTTATGCTTAGAAAGCACTTATCCACCCCAGGATTAAATATTCATGCCGTGTATTTTATAGCTTATGCTTTTTGTTAATATTTCAACTCACTGGAAGTTACTGGAATGTAAAGTCTTCAGAGTCTAATATTTTTCCCCATATAATTTTCTCAGCACATTTATTGGCTAATCCATGCCCACCTCATTGATTTGAGTTTATGCCTTTATCATACACACATTTATACACATCTGTTCTGTCCAAGTAGCTTGACATTTCTTCCATTAACATAGCACCTTTAATTTTACTTGATAATGCATTTTATCAATATGGTAAGTTCCCTTTTCTGTTCCTTTTGTTGTTTTGTTTTTAACCCTGGTATCCTGACAAAGTCTTGAAGTGTAGATTTTATTTTCCATATTAAAGAAATGTATTCAGGGCTGGGGAGATGGCTCAACAATGAAAGGGCTTGCTTTCAAAGCCAGTTCAGTTCCTCAGTAACCACGTAAAATCAGATTTACAGTGTGGCACATGCTTTTGAGTTTGTTTGCAGTGGCTCCTGTCCTGTCAGTGCAGATCTTCCCTTGGCCTCATGGAGCTCTGTGTGGAGTTGGAAGTTGAAGCCCAAAGACTGTCTCTGCCCCTAGTGATTAATGCTAAGCCAGATTCAGTGGTGCACACCGGTGATCCCAGCACTCATAGGGCTCAGACAGAAGGGTTAGGAATTCCATGCCAGCTTGGGCTACGTAGCAAGACTGCCTCAGATTGGTTAGATTAGATAGATGGATGGATGCATAATAATAATGTTAGTCTTCTCATATTTCATATGCTTATTTTGAATTCATATTTATTTTCTGCTGGAGTGCTACTAAAATCTTTTGGTCATACTTTATAGTGTTGTAGATGCTGGTCCTCTTTCAGAAATGTGTTCTGCAAATATTTTTCTCCCAATCTGCAGCTTGTTTTTCCTTTTCCTTCATGTTTTTTAAACCTCTCCAACGGTTTAAGAGAAAACAATAGTTGATGAAGTCAAACATATTTTTTTCTTTTTATGATTAATGCTTTTTGCATTTTAAGATATTCAGATAGATATTCTCCAAGAGTTTTGTAAACTTCAACTCTTGGGAGGTGAGGTAGGGTCTCCTGTCTAGCACAGGCTGATCTGGAATTCACTTTGTAGTTTCTGGGTGGCCTTGAACTCACTGTGATCCTCCTCCCTCTGCCTCCCCAGTGATGGGATTAAGGCATGTGCCACCACACCTGGCTTAAATTTAAATCAAAATTCCACTTATAGATAATATTTTTCTGTGTGATAATAAGGTAAGAGCCCGATGTTATTGGTTCATATAGATAGCCAATTTGTGCAGCACCATTTGTTAGAAATTATCGTACTCATTTCATTTCCTTGGCATCTGTTTTTAGCAATCAGGTGAGTATTTGTCAG
>PVHP010020244.1:0-30868 GCA_004024765.1 Zapus hudsonius | reverse complement strand
TTGGTTATTTAATCTTCACCATTTCACCTAAAATATCATTAACATTCTTTGTTGTAAACAACTGTAAGTTTCTATCATTTGTAATAACAATATAATATTTAATTTACAACTTATCTAAATAACCTCTTATTGAAGAGAATCTTAAAATTCTCTAGTACTTCAATATTTTTCACATTGAAAATGATAAATAATTTTGGATCTATATACTTATTTTTATACCATCATCAATTGAGATACAGGCTAAATACTTATGCACTAAGTAAAAATCAGGCTTAACTAAGAATAGTGAAAGTCTGCAATGCCTGTATTTTTACCTTAGAATAGATTCCACAGTTGTTCTTGTCACAACTCGACCATTCTTATCTCATCAGCCCAATCATCTGCCTCCTGGACCCTTGCAGTTGATCACATGGCCTGTACCCCATCTCTCACCCTTCCTCCCCCCAAAATCTCAATAATCAAGCAAGAAGGAGTCACAGGGATTTTGTAATTCTTCTAATGTAAAATCCTCTAGTGGTTTCTTCTTCCACTGGCTTCCTCTAACTCACGCAGCCTAGACAGGTCTAGCCCATCAAAATCCCAGAGTTCTTCCCACTCTTGCCATTTTCTGCAGGTCTCCCCACACACTGCTTCCTTCAACCTTTTCTTCAAGAAAGCAAGTCGATCCCTCCCTTGGTTGTTACATTTAGCCTTCCATCCTTGTTAAGTGCACTCACTCTTCCATCAAAAATATCTCAGTCTACCTAGTGATTCAGAGCTCAACTTCAAACTTTTCCCAGGGCATTCTTTAATTAGTCATAGAATAATTTAAAAAATTCCCGTTTTCTGCCATGTCATATGTTCTATCTCAGTTGGACACACTACTACCGGAAGTTCGTGTTTTTAAATGTTTGATGTCTTATTCTTCTCCATTTGCGCTCCACTTCACAGAATGGGTCCTTTGCCTGTTGACTTCATCCAATACTTGGGAAATAGTAGGAGCTCAAAAGATTTTAATAGAATTCATATTGCTTGTAGAATGCTTCACAGAACAGGAAGCTGAAGTGAAGGAACAAAGATTCACTTGTAAAGGCCCCTTTCAAACACACATCAAATTAGTAGAATTACAATTGTGTTATTGAAAACAATACCCAAGAAGAATCCTAAAGGCTGCTACAATGTGCCTTGTTGATTTAATCTACCCCTTCCTCCTCCTTTCTCTCTTTCCTACCTGCTTAGCTCTTCTTCAAATTACAGTGCATCTGCAGACGTGAAGAAACAGCTATGGCTTGAGCATTTGCAAAGCAACAGGGGCATTCTTGTTTATCTGATAATGTTCCACACACACAGCTCTTGTGAAATATTGGATTCACTACACTCCATGCCAGAGAGATTCCATTTGGTTGAACAGAATTGAGCAGCTTTACATGCTTCACTGGTATCCTTGATTTGGGAAAAGCCTTTGGAGGCATTCTTCAAAAACATCAGGGTTATGTTTGTTCCGAAGATTTTTTAAGGAGACTTTTCTAATCAATATCTGGCTTTTCTAAAAAGATTACATGCAATCCCAAGGCTAAAGACATGTCATGTTTTTTTTGTGTACCAGAAAAAAAATAATTCATCAAATTAAGCACATTGCGATGTGTTATTTCTTGTCATTCATATTTTACCAATCAAGCAGGCATGTTGGTTTCCAGATTGTGTGTTATTATCAATCATGACTCTATCATATCATCAATAAAGTAGTCTAAGGACTTCTCCACAGATGGTCCAGAGAGCTTGGTTACTAATGTGTGACCAACCACTTCCTTTTAGCCTCCACATGAATGATGTAAATGCCACCAAGATACCCAGCCCAGTGTGGTGTCTTGCTAGACAGATTTTCTTTGGTTTATCCGGGGCCCTCAGCTTGGGCACTTCTCCAGACCTAGGTGTAATTCATCTTCGCATCTATGAAGCTATGAGGTGCGCGTCCTTGTCTCGCATTCCTGCTTGAAGCCATCCGTGTCCACTTCTTTCCATTCTTCAGTTGTCAGATCGATACGTGTTTCTCCATCCTTTCCCTTTGTACCCATTGTGGTTCCTCTTCTCATGCCGGATTGAGTCCAGGCCATTTTAAACTCTAATAAAGCAAAGAAAATCTTTCCTCCCAGTTGGATTTTTCTTTCATATTTGTTAATATGCAGCAGTTGGGAAAGAGATGAAGGCTGTGGCTCATTTTCCAGGGAGGAACCCAATTTGGAGTTTATGCTGTCACTGACCAACAATGCTTGATTCTCTCCCCAAGGAGGTGGCAACCGAGTTTACTGCTGGTGCTGCTGATGTAGATCTCTCTCTCTCTCTCTCTCTCTCTCTCTGCTTGTATTGAGAGCATTTCTGTTTTTATGTATTGGAGTAATTAGCCCTTCTGACCATATCTCAGGAAGTATCTGGATTGGGGGATTAGGATAAACTTCTTCAGTCAGGATTTCTAAGTGTGATCAATGTGGGGTGTTAGCATCTCATTTGATGTGTTTTTATCAAGGCTGTGGGGTTCCCAGCTTTCCTTTTGAAGGGGCTCTCTTTCATTTCTCAAATCACCAGGGCTGGACTTAAAAAGACCGGGACAGAGTTAGAGATACTTTTACCAACAATTCATGTGTTTGAGGCTCAGCTTCATCTTTCTCCTTCCCCCTCTGAGCACGGACAAGTGGGTCTGAACTTGGTTCCATAGAACAGCTAGTATTGCAGACTCTAAAGACCAGTGCTCATTAAATACAGGTTTTATGAAGAATAGACATTTTAGAAAACTATTTTTAATGCAGTTTTCAGTTCATGGCAAAATTATGCAGAAGTTACAGAGATTGGCCATGCTCCTCTGGTCCACATACATGTGGCTTCTGACGTTATGAAAGGTTCCTACAAGAGAAATATATCTGATAGAACTAATGAGATTCTGGAATTACATAGCTGCTAATCAAAGTGTGACACTGTAGTGAAATGTAGGATGTGCTTTCTAAGGTTTGGACAAACGCAGACAACGTGAACCCACCATACCGTATCATAAAGTAGACCTCTTTGTTTTTCTCCATCATCCCTCCCTCCCAACTTGGAACCACCTGAACTCTTACTCTTTCCATCATTTTATCTTTTCCAGAATGACATATTATTCCAAGTATACATTAGAGAGTCTTCACAAATTAACTTCTTTTATGTGGAAATATGCAAAAGCTATTAAGGTTTCCTTCATGTGTTTTCATGCTAGTTTACTTTGTTTTAACGTTGAGTAATATGCAACCATCGGGGGCACTTCTTCACTGAAAGGGATATTGGTTATGTCTATGTTTTTGGAATTATAAGTAAAGTTGCTGTCGTAGCCAGCCACACGCCACTGGGATGAATCTTCAAACCAGGCACAATTTGGGGAGGAAAACATTTATTCAACATATCCAGGGGAAGTTAAGGAAAGGCTGGCCCCCTTTCACAGAAGCAAGCAGAGACAGAGAGAACCTACAACCAGAAGCAAGCAAGCAAGCACACTGTAATTCACAAAATGCAGAACTCCAGACCCAGGGTTCCAGCTTTTCTTCTGCATATGTATCCCTAGTATTTTGCATCCAAATTAGAAAGGGCCAGACCCCAGGAGGCTAGGCCAAAGTGACACTTCCTCCAGCCAGAAGCCTGGAGACAATTTAACAATTTAATAAACACAATTATAATAAACTCTATTCAAACTTACCATAGATGCCATAAACACCATTGTGAAAGTGTTGCATAGAAAATAGATTTCAAGTTCTTTGGGCGGAAAGATTGTGAGAGCCCTGGTGGGGGAGATTATCCAGAGGCATGGCCAGGAGAACCTGGCTGAATACTAGGCTATCCAGGGTCCCCTGTCACAAGGACGGACCCAGATGACCCATGGAGGAGGTTATCCAGCGGATTGGGGAGGGAAGGGCAGCGGGGAATTGGGGATAACAACTCATTGTTTGCCCACTAAATGTTGAAACTCATTATGGACAATAAAAAAGGAAAAAAATACATTTAGTTTCATCAGAAGCCATCAAATCATCTTCCAAAGTAATGCAGCACTTCTTTGATGACCTAGGATTCACGATGCTTCTCATGTGCTTCTGTGTCATTGGTGAAGCCTCTGTTGAGGACTTTGGCCCTTTGTTAAGTGAGCTTGTTTTCTTATTTCTGAGTTTTGAGAGTTCTTTCCATACTTTGAATAAGTCTTGTGTATTTTATCAGGCATTTTCTCCATCTGTGCCTTGTATTTTCATGCTCTGGATGTTTGCAGAACATACATTTTTAACTTTCAATTAAGTCCAGATTACCAATTCTTTCTTTCATGTATTATGCCTTTGGTGTTGTATTTTAAACATCACCATCAAAATTTAGGTCTTATCAGTTTACCCCTATGTCATCTTCTAAAATATTTATGGGTTTGTGTTTTATATTTCTGCTTGTTGCACATTTTAAATTATCTGTATATTCAGGGAGAGGTCTGTATCTAGATTCAGTGTTTTGCTTGTGTCTATCCAATTATTCTAGCACCATCTGTTGAAAAGTCTGTGTTTTCTCTACCATATTGCCTACAGTACTCTGGCACAGATCTTATGACTACGGTGTGGGGTTCTGTACCTGAGCTCCATATCTTGTTTGTCTATTCATTTTACAACACCCTACTAATTACTGTAACTTAATAATAAGTCTTTAAGTGACTATAATTTCTTCAGTATTGTTCTCCTGCAGTATCATTTTGAGCATCCTGGGTTCTTAGCCTCTTCATTTAGCTTTAACTTTAGAATCAGTCTCTCGATATTCACACAATAACCTGCTGAGGTTTTGATAAGGGATTTCACTGACCTGTAGATCAAATTGTGAAGAACCGATAACTTGTCAAAATCGAGCCTTCCTTTGCATGAAAATGGAAAGGCTCTCCTTTTATTTAGTTTTTCAGTTTCTTCCATCAGACCATGACCTTTTTTTCTACATAGATCTTGTAAATATTCATAATGTATTATATTTTTAATCTTAATTTAATGTAAATGTTTTGTTTCAAGTTCCATCTGTTTATTGCTGCTGTATAGGAAAGTGATTGGTTTTTTTGTGCTTTAATTCCTGCAATCTTATAATTACTTATGAGTTTTACAAATGTATTGATTCATTTAGATTCTCTATTCAGCTGATCATATTAACTATGGGTTTAAAATTTTATTTTTTTCTTCTCATTCTGCATGTATTCTAATTCCTATACTTGTCTTATTGAATTAGCTAGGTATTCTAGTACAATATAGAAAATGGTGGTAAGATGGTTCATACCTTGATTTTGATTCTAATGGGAACACAGTTTATTTCCATTAAGTGATGTTAGATGTAAGGTTTCCATAGAGAGTCTTTATCAATTGGAGCGAGTTCCAGTCTATAGTTTAGTGACAGTTTGCATAATGAACGGCTGTTAGATCTTGTCGAAATGCTGTTTCTGAATCCATTGATATCCTGAGATTTGTCTTTCTTGGTATGATAGGGATTGATGCATTCTTGAATGGTGGATTAGTCTCACATATCTGGAATAAATACCATTTGGTCATGATATGTAATTTTTATATGTTGTTTGGTTCTTTTTTCTAATATTTTCATGTTTTTTCTTCTGTGTTCATCCATTATTGATTTGTAGTTTTTCTTCTAATACCTTTGGCATTAACTTTAATGTAATGTCCTTATAGAAGGAGTCCTCAAGAATTTCCTCTGATTATATATTCTGGAAACAATTGTAGAGAACTTGTATAAAGTATTTCTTGTGTGTTTAGTAAAATCTCAGAGATCTTGTCTGTGTCTCTTTTTGTTAATTTGGGAACATCATTATTCATTTACTTTATTTCTTTTTAAAATGTTATTTATTTATGAGAGAGAGAGAGAGAGAGAGAGAGAGAGAGAGAGAGAGAGAGAGAGAGAGAGAAACAGACAAGGAAACAGAGAAAGAATGAGTATGGGTGTGCCAGGACCTTCTGCCTCTGCAAATGAACTCCACACACATGCAGCACTTTGTGCATCTGGTTTCACATGGGTCCTGGGGAATCAAACCAGGGCCATCATGCTTAGCAAGCAAACACTTCTAACTGCTGAACTGCTGAGCCTTCTCCCAGCCCTTGATTGCTTTAACTGACATTCTTTTCTCTTGTGAGAGTTTTACAGAGAGCATCATTCAAGTGATTGGTTCATTTCACATAGGATGTCAAGTTTGTAGGTGTAGTGTTGTTCATAACGTTCAGTTTTTTACGTGCATGGAATCTGTAGTGATATTTATAGTTTCCCTTCCAATACTAGGCATTGTGTCCTCTCACTTATTTTCTTACTTTGCCTAGAAACTCATCGGCTTTATTTACTTGTTGGAAGAAGTAGACTTTGCTCTCATTAATATTTCTATTGATCTCACGTTCCCTCAATGTCATTGACTTCTGCTTTAATTATTATTATCTCTTCTGCTCACTTTGGATTTAATTTGATTTTCTTTTTCTAGCTTTCTAAGGTAAAGACTGGCATGGTTGACCTTGGATTTTTCTTTCAATGCTGTAATTCTCATGAAAGCACTACTTTAACTTCATACTGCAAATCTTGTGTTTAAAAATACATTTTAATTTATTTGCAAGGAGAGAGAGGCAGAGAAAGAGAGAGAGAGAGAGAGAGAGAGAGAGAGAGAGAGAGAGAGAGAGAGAGAGAGAGAATGGGCAAGCCAGAGCCTCTAGCTGCTGCAAGCAAACTCCAGATGCTCCACTTAGTTGTGCATCTGGTACCTGGGTTGCTAGTCTTTGCAGGCAAGCACCCTGCTGGTATGTGTTTTTTTAAATTTAATAAGTAGAAACTTTTTATGAACAAATCATGCATTGGTATCACCCTTTCCTGCCTCCCTGTCCCTATTCAACTAAGGGCCTCCTCAGAGGGATTGCTGGTATGCACCACAGGGCTTTGGGCTAAGTGTGGGTATTCCCACCCACCTTGGGTCTTAAAATATATCTGCCTCATTTTTGGAAAAATTCCCTGAACCATGGTGGGCATGTTGTAAGTCTGCTATAATGTCAAGCTCATGTATTTCAAAAACATTTTTATCTTTCTCTTGCAATCTCTTGTTTAATTCTGTTTTGGTCTGATAATAGACATCTTACAATTTTAAGATCGTTTTAATTTCTTAGGTGTATCTTTTGGTCCAGATTGTATTATTTATAAATTCTCATGTAAGTTGCAGAAAATCTGCATTCTGCTATTGGTAGATGAATTCATCTGTAGAATAATGTCATAATTGAGTTCTACTATATGCTTATAGATGTTCTATCATTAAATGGTCCACTTTGGATGGAAACATTGAATTGCACAACTCTGGTGTTCATCTTTTTATCTCATTGGCTTTTATTAGTTTTGACTTATGCATGTTAACTCATATTGTTAGGAGAATGCATAAATAAAAATAATTAAGTCTTTTGGAGAACTGACATCTTGATCGATCTATCTATTATCTATTTATTCTAGATTGACATTTTCCTTTTCTTTCTCATCAGTTCTTTTCAATCTAATCTTTTTCTCCTTCTATTTTTTTAATACAAGATCCCATCCATGTCTCAGAGGTTTGTGCCAGAATTTTTCCCTTTTCTTTAATATTTCTGGAGCTTAAAAAAAATCTATGTCTAGAAGTAAATCTTTGGCATTTATTTTGCTTGTTTCCTCTGAACTTCCTGGATTTATGATTTGGTATCTCACGTAAATTTGTTTCTTAATATTGTTTCAATTTTTTTTTCTTTTTTTATTCTATTTCTCATCATGAGTTGCATACTTGTTCTATAATTGTGTGATATTATTTTATTTTAAAAATATTTTCTTGTTGCTTTTCAGTTGTATTTATATTCATATATTTTATCCTGAGCTGTGTCCAATCAATTAAATCTATCAAAGGCATTCTTCATGTTAGTTTCCTTCCTCTAGGATATATTTTTATCCTAATAATTTCCCTCACTCTGCTTATATTTCCATCTGGTATTGTCAGTGCTATCCAGCAGAATTTTTAGGACAGTAGTCATACTTGTATTAATTCCCAGTTACAACACCAACAATACCGACCATGTCTGAACTTGGTTTCATGCATGCTCTGCTTCTTCCTATTGTGTGTTTGAACTTTAAATATATGTTGCATTTCTTTCTTGAGAGTGGTATAGGCCATGTTGGGTGAAACCAACTATTACCAAAAAGACCTATGGTTATGTGGTGATAGTTGTGGGAGAGAAGAAGCTTCCTCTAGTCCTCTGATTAAGTCTCCATATTTTACTTAACCTATATCACATGTTTCTTGGCCTCAACTTTGGTTATCATAGGGTTGGCTAGAGTGGCCTGGATTTGGTAATGTTTACTTTCCACACGTGGAAGACTGTAAATATCTAGAGTCGAAAAAATCCCTTCCTCTATGTAGACTCGGCTTTGATGAAACCACAGCAGGTATAAAGTTTTGTTAGGTAGTTCCACCGGAAGCAGATATTTTTAGGGATAGCAGAATTCTCTTGCTTATTTTACCATAGTTCTTCCATCTTTCTCTTGGTAGAACTACAAAGGATCTTTTCTCAGATATTCACTGTGACTACTTGGTAGTGTTCATAAAGGTGAAATTAACAGAAGTCTGGGGGGTTTCTGCTGATGAGCAAGTACCCCCAGAGTTTTGTCTTTGAGTTGAGTTGTTCTCACTTAGCCTCCAAAAAAACCTCTATTGTAGTTCATATTTTCTTACCCTGGCACTGGTTTATGTGAAAGTTGCAGCTTGTGGGTTTCCACTGGAGTTAATTATAATTATGCATACTTGCCTGACAGTTTCTCCAGATTGATTTGCCCTATGACCTCACTTTTATTTATTTTTATTTTTATTTATTTATTATTTTTAAATATTTTTATTTATTTGTAAGCAGACAGAGAGAGAAAGGGCATGACAGGGCTTCTAGCTGCTGTAAGCGAACTCAAGATTCATGTACCACTTTATGCATCTGGCTTTTGTGGGTACTGGGGAATTGAACCAGGGTTGCTAGGTTTTTTAGGCAAGCACCTTAACCGCTGAGCCATCTCTCCAGCTCCTTGACCTCATTTTTATCATGGATCTAAGAAGTGTTATTTGTCTCTAAGGGATTTTTACCTTTGTTATTATGTTGTTGGGAATATGTCCCTGTTCCTTATTCTACAAATTATGTTTATGTTTTTCCTTAAGATACAGAGGCAGCATGCATATGACTCATGCTTTAATGAATGTTAGATTTTTACCAAAGCAAACATGCAACATGAACATTCAAATGAGAGAAAGATAGTATCATTAATATTAATCTCTTAAGAAAAATAAACCAAAACGTTAAACCAAGAGCGGTGAAATTTGAAGTGGAATATAAACATTGAGAAAAATGTAACCACAGGAAATTGTGATTGGAGAGAATTATAAACATTCTACACCCTATTTATCTGTGAAAAATATAATGCAAGATATTTATTCGCTGTGCTTCTGATTCTTTATATTATTATGACCAATTTTTGCTATGTAGCTCAGGTTGGCCTCAAATTAATGATTTATCTGCCTCAGTCTACTAAGTGCTGAGATTTTAAGGCAGGTACCACCACATCAGGCTTTCTCTTGTTATAATCTGTGGATAATAATAGGTTCTAATACATAAAATTAAAGTATTAACACTCAATACCTGTTGCTGCATTATTACTTTACATATTGGCACACTTAAATTTTATTTTAATTTCAAAGAAATATTCTTGTTGTGCTGTCAGGATGGGTCATGTGAATCACTAAGGCTACTTTGTAACATATCAAATTATTCTGAGATTTTCTTAGTGAATTATAGCCAATTATCTGATCACTGTGGACTTATAGATCAGCACTTCAATGTGTTATTTCTATTTGGAAGACTATAATAGAATTGTAAAAAAAAACCTTGGTTTCAGAAATTTTGACATTAATTAGAATTTTTATAAAGTTTGTTGATCTTTTAGGATACTAATAAGATATTCTTGATTATTTTAGTTGTCCATTTTAGTGAAATGAGATAATGCTGATGAAGAAATGAAAAATAGCAATGATCAACAATTTAAGATTGGTTAAGTAAAGTATGACATGAATAACATAATCAATAAAAAATCATATTGCATAACGAATTTTAATAATGTGCGAGATATAGAAAATATTGTCTAAATACAACTGGGCTGTTAAAAGAGAACTAAAGAGAGATAAGTCTCTCATTTCCCAAATAGTCTTTTTATATTGCATTACTATGAAACAATTGCTGAAGAAAATGCCTCAAAATAGACTACAGATTTATGTTATTGTTTTATTCTATTGAGCTGTTATAATAAAAATACCTGGGATAGGGTAATCAATAATTTTCATGAGTTGTTTATTGGCCACAATTTGGAAGCTGAGATATTCAAGGTTAGTGTCTACATAGTGACCAGGATCTAATTCAAAGACAGTGCCCTTAGTGCTGTACTTCTCAATGGAGCAGGTGCACACCTACTCCTCAAACTCATTTAATTACAACATTAATCTGTGACAGGGTCAGGCATCTGCAGAGACAACCCCTCCCCTTGAGTGGGAGGTGTCTAGCTAGAGCTACAACGCAGGGGCTAAAACTGACTGGTCAGGTATGAACCAATCAGCTGTCTCTCTGACTCAACTGGGGAAAACTTAAATTAACCTCCCTAGAAGAAAGCCTTCCTCTTACCCACCTGGCAATTGAGAAGAATGACCTCTGAATCTCCAGGCCTTAGGCTTCAGACTTTTTCCCTCATGAACCTCTCCTTCTCATGATGGGAGCCCTCTGTATCTTTTTTTCTTCTGCTTGCTTAGCTGAACAATATAAATTCTGTTAAACTCTCTGACACGTGTTTTCCCTACCCTTGTGGCTGGAGAACACTGTAACTCTCTATGTTCCCTTAAATAATAAAGTCTCCCACTATACCTTAGTATCTTGTTGTCTATGATTTTAATTCTTTAACTTTATAGACAAGAATCCACGTCCTCCTCAAATTTTGGGGTGCATTAAAATTTTGCTGGGCATTATCTAAATTCCAACCCCCAGCTCACCCATTACAAATCCATTTGTGAAGGTAGAACAACTATGGCCTCAACACCTCCCGTAGGCTTCATATCCCAACACTAATGCACAGGTGATTATGTTTCCAGCACATAGTTTTAGAATGACCAACATTCAAACCATAACAGCCCTGTTTGAATGCTGCTATGGTTTTTGAAATATATCAAGAAATGTATATATTAGAGTTATGAGCCACTAATATCATTTACAATCAAGACTCAAGAAAACAAGGTGCTTCACAATTGCTACAAAAACAATTTAGAGAAAATAACAGCAAGTCATACAATATGTAAGATATATTCATTGGCAAAAATTTGGTCCATATTTTTAGTCAAATTCTGAAATCTTATCTGGGAGGTGGTGGCACAAGTCTTTAATCCCAGCACTCATCAGGCAGAAGTAGAAGGATCACTATGAGTCTAAATGGGCCACCCTGAGACTACATAGTGAATTCCAGGTCAGCCTGGGTTAGAGGAGACCCTGCCTCAAGAAAAAAAATCTGAATTTTTTTTGTCTTAGGACACCAGACCTTATTTTGAAGACATATAGAAAATGTCTTCTGCTTATTGTGAGTCAATATCTTCTTCCAAGTTCATCCACATAAGAAGTGACTGGCTGCCTATTTATTGCAAAGTCCATGCTCATAACTGTACAGCACTATATATGTCTATATTGAAGTCATAAAAGTAAAACTGAATATGATACAACACGAGGCCATCCTCTTTTCTCTCTTTCTTCCTGCTCTGTGCTGCCTGTCAGACCCTTTTAAGGTCACAGAGCCATCATCATTTCTTTTGTGCCATCATCACCCATTCATAAATTGTTCCAGCAAACTCTGATCACTTTGAAGACTGAGTTGTGGTCTGTTCTTGCCTCATACTACTGGTTCCTAGTCCAGTGCCAGATCCATCGATACCACAGGGTTAAGAATTTCTGGAGTAACTGCCATTTTCTCCTACAATCCTCTGATTGTATTAGTGTGAGTATTGAACCTGTATGTATTCCAAAAGCAGAGATGCAAGGCGCACCTGACCCTAGGAGTATCCTTCCTTATTGTATGGTAAGCGCTGCCTTGTTTGTCTCCCTCCACCTTGTTTAGAAAATACCACCAGTGAGGTTCTTCAGAGAGACAGACACCCAGCATATGACAAAGTCATCATTTGCTGACCTAAAACAGAAGCCGAACACATTGCTCTACCTGAAGGCCAAAGCACAAGTCTTTCCTGCAAATGACAATTTCAGGAATCCTGAAAGAAAAAGAGGTAAGGAAGAACTTAAGTAACATCATGTGACAAGATTTATAATTTGCTTCCTCCTCTTTCAATTGTTGAGTGTTAGGTAAAGTACAGGGTTTAGACTGCCCAGAAATAAACAAACCAAATGCAGACACATTTAAGCATTGACTCAAATCTTTAAATATATGTAGCTTTTAGACACAAGGCACTTTCCCTACAGAGAAACAAGCCCAGGATGTGGTTATAATGAAGAGTTATACTCCTTTGTGTTAAAGTACTTTAATGATCAGGAAAAAAGAAAAACAATTGTGTGGTGCTTCTTATGGAAAGCACTTAACACACTTGTTAACCCCAACTGCAGCAGAGGTTGATAGAACCCATAAGGTGAGTCATCCTGTGTGGTTTACAGCCACAAGTGAATGTCTCTTAATTCAGCCTTCATGCACACAGAACCTCATCTGGAAGACTTAGAGTATCCATGTGGCATTGACAAAAATATATTTAGCTACTTAGCTATTTGAGTGAATCATAAGACTGAAGGACATTCCGATTGAAAAATGATTCAGGTACATGGCATATGGATGCCCAAGCTTCTATTGAAGTCACCCTTGATCTATTTTCTCTAGATATCACGTCATAAAACTTACCTGCATGTGCAGTGTATACATCCCCACTCCAAACCCGCAGTGACATCACTTCAAGGCCCGAAGAATGTAGTCAGGATAAAAATAGATTTGGTGACTGTGACTTTCCTGGTAAGCTCATTGATGAGGCTTACTTAATCTCATGGCATTAAGCCACTCTGTGAACAAAAAGTTATGACTGTGTTAGCTTTGATCTCTGAAGAAAAATACAATCTAAGATATTGGTCACTATTTCAACCATAACTTTAATGATTTAGAGAAACTATTTAAGGGAACACGAGATATTTAACCATGTGTGAGAATCCCTAGCGAGGTACCATTGCTGAGACATGGCTGTCGTTACTCATGGACTGTGGCATTCCTGTTGACGTCAAGCTGGATTTTAGAATCCTTCTCAGTCAGGTGCTCTAAGAACACGTAGTAAATCAACTTGAGTGATCATTGACATATCTGCTACTTTTCATTCACAGTGAATGTCAAGCAACCTAAGAATCAAGTTTGTAATGTTCGGATATCCACCCTTTACCCAAACAAACATTCAATAGCATGAGGCTATACCACAGTAATTATCAATACAGGGTCTCACTTAAAATGAGTTCCATTTCCTTTTCTAACATGTTAATGGGTAATCTTCAGATATTATGTAGACTTTTATCACATGTTATAAAGAGCCCCGTACTATAGGACTCATTATAATTTAATCATTGAAACAAAATTGAATCATCAATTGTTGTAGGGATGGATTATCTAAAATGTGCTTTTGGTACAAAGGTGAAAAAAAGTACCAAGAGTCCTGACTCTTGAGTTTTGTTTTCCTTTCTACTTTCTCAATATCTTTGGTGAGAGACAAATACTTTAGCTTTTTGGATGGTGATTTTCTTACCAATTAAAATATGATGAACATTTTCTAAGATTTTTTTTCTCATTAGAAAAATGCCTCAGATCTGGGCTGCATAAGCAAACAAGCAGACAAACAGGACCAGGTTTAGGAGCTTAAACAATAAAGTGTTGTGAACACAAATTTTCAAAAACTCCTTTCTTTGTCCTTCCATTGTTATTTTCTCATTTCCTACATTTGTTTCTTAGTTTTCTTACATTAGAATCAAGTTTTCAGCTGGAACATGAAATGAAATGGTAAACATGTCCCTCTTGTGTGAAAAGACTTAAGCTGGATTCCTTAAAACTTGACTCTGTTTCATTCACTATTTGAAGGAGCTGTTGACTACCTGGCAGTCACTGACTCATGTCCTAAAGGTTACACCATGCTTTTTGTCATTACTGGCATTTTGTACCAACCCTTCCCTTTCCCAGAGCTTCCTTTCACAGGAAATCACCTCAGCCTCCTTTGAGATGGAGCCAAAATCCCAGCTTCTCACTGGTGCCTGTAAAATTCTCCTTAGATTTGTAGGATACTATCTGCAGTGCTTTCTTATGCTTTGTATGTCTGTGGAAGAAGTTACATAACCGAAATGTCTGCATTTGTCTCTCCCTACAACTTTCATGTAGTTGTGAATTAGATATACCTGGGCTAACTTAAAGGCCCTTTTAAAAATGTTCTTTCGAGCTTCTGGAGGCCACCTCATCACTCATCCAAAGCATGTCCCAGGGTGCTCTTCAGTAGAATTCTTGACACCTTTCTACCACTATAAAAACTAGAGTTAGATATTTCAAGTACAGAATCTCTCTAGAGTCTCCGTAGAGTTTTCCAGCCTTTGTAGAAAAAAAAAAAAGCTTATCAGAAAGAGGGTAAACAAGAAGGCTGTGGGTCCTGTAATGTTAATTATTTTTAAAGAATAGATTATTATATTTCAAGAGTGTCATAGTCATCCACAGGCCACTGGGATGAACCTTCAAACCGGGAGAAAAGTATTTATTGAAACTACAGATTGAGGGGAAGTTCTGTAACAGCGAAAGAGGCTGGCCCTCTTTCACGGGTCTGAGCAGAGAGAGAAACCCATCACCAACACCATACACACAGAACAGCCAACAGTCAGGAGGGCCAAGGAGAGAATTTCTTCTCTTTAATATAGCCTTAGGGTGGGGTTTTACAATCCTATCCCAGACTTAATGGCTTCCTGAGTCTTTGGAATTTCCTTCCTGCAGTGCCTACACAGGAAAGGATGCTTACTTCCAGCTTCTTTGAGCTTCTTGACATCCTTCCCCCTACTGAGAGGCTGCCTTCCTATAAACATCCTTAGAGACCCACCCAAGATAATTAAAAAGATCAAGTTGACAACAAAACCTAACCATCACAAAGAGTAAAATCATAATTTTCTGTCAAGTTAATTCTCTGATCATCTGAATATATTATGAAGAAACTTCTGGTCTCCATTCTTAAGCCTTGTTCCTGGTCTTCTGGTCCTTAGCAAAAAGCTGACTAATGCGAGTACCTCATCGACATTTGACAATGCCCAGAAAAGTTCCTTTCCAAGTTAGGCATCTTGCATTAATTTCCTCTTCTTCTAAACTTACTTCAGACACCCATCTACACACAGGTTTTAGTCTGTGTTTCTGTGTGTGTATATTTCATGTTCACAGTACATAGGATCACAGCTTCAAAGGATCAGCCAGCAAGCAGCATCCAAGTGAATGTGCTTGTCAAATGCATAGCAATGACTTTGGTCTCCTTGTCCTCTTTCTAGGCAAATCTTCATCACGGCCCATCTCAACAGTAGGCACTTCAAGGCTGGTTCTCTCATTGACTTGGTAGATGTGTTGGCTGCAGAAAACATTCCCCTGTCATCAAGTTTTCCAGATGTTTGCGCAGTGGGTTCAGTGTTTCTAAACTATCTAAGTGAAGGTCTCAAATGACAAATGTTCATTTTCAAAATTAAAGCTTATTACGAATTACCTGCCAAGTACAATGAGTCAGGAGAGACTGAATGAATTAGAAATTTTGTCCACTGAGAATGAATGAGTAAGAAAAAACATAAATGAGGCAAGCTATTTAACATCCAGTAGGAACACAGAAAGAATTTTAAATAACAGTAATTTACTAAAAACCACTGCATTAATGCTTATGACTTACTTTAAAGAGGCTGTCACTTCCTTCTGACATTAGTCAGGCTTCATTTTTTTTCAATGAAAAGAATAATGGCTAAGAAAGATATGGACAATCTTTAATATGAACATATTTTTTCTCTTAATCCTCCTCCTCAGAGGCCCAGGTTTAATATGCTGGGAGGAACACACCCCGATACAGACATCCTAAGATTGCACAGTTCTCTCTGCCTTCTTGTTGTGTGCTCTACAGCTACTAATCTTTGAATCTAGTTGTCTTACCTATCATGTGACTGTTATAAACATCAACCCTAAGTTCCTTATCAATCATGTGGGAATAATAATGTAGTGGTGAAAATTGTGCAGGCCATGAGGATAAGGATATGACTATACTTTTTAAACTATGAAGTAACAATAATATAGATGTTACAGTAATGCATGACTTGTTACCACATATTAGCGATTGTCTTGCATATATAAGCACTCTAAGTCATCAGCCACATGTTAACTATTTGCTACTTACTCTATGTTAGGTCCACTGTGTTATCTTCTGCAAACTTTATACTTCTTTAAAGTAGGTTATAACTTCTTCATTAGATAAACAAGAAAAGCAAGCCCTGTGGAGCCTGTATATGATTGGTCAAATAATTGTTAGCTTGGGTTGGACATGTTTGAAACCAAAATGTTTGATTCCAAAAACCTGTTCTCAACCTCTTTGATGTGTGACTATATAGCTTAGTGATATCAGCTTGATGCAAAACATTTTGGAGCTTCCATTTAAAATTGTATTCAGGGCTGAAGAGATGGCTCAGAGGTTAAGACACTTGCCTACAAAGCCTTACTACCCAATTTGATTCCATAGTTCCCATGTAAAGCCAGATGCACAAAGTGGCATCTGCATCTTAAGTCCACTTGCAGTAGTTGAATGTCCTGACATACCCATTCTCTCTGCCTGTCTCTCTTTTCTCACTCTCTCTCTCCTTGCAATAAAGAAAATAAAATATTAAGATTATCTTCAGACACACATCCATTGAGCAAGAAGCTCAATGATGCTTTAGACAATTTATCTTCTTGACCTAAAAGGACATCAAAGGCTCTAGACAGCTTACATTCCAGGCAATAAGGCAATGAGTATCTGTATCCAAGAGTTCTGCCTTTTGGAAGGTTCTATGTTCTATGAGATTAAAATTTTCCCTTAAGGTTGATAAAGTACCAGGGCTGAGGAGATTGCTCAGTGGAAGCAATTACCATGCAACTGTCAGTGCTTGAGTTGGATTCCTAGGTCCTCTGTGAAAGCGAGAGGCTGCGTGGGCTGCTGTGAGTTTAGTGCACCTAATATAAGAAGGGAGATGGAGACAGGAGAATTTTTCGGAGGCACAGCAATGGGACAATGAACAAGGAGAGACACTGCCTCAAATGAAGGCGTTCAGTGAAGACTGACCCAAGTGTTGCCTCTAAGCTCCACAAATGAACTATGGTGCATGCATGTGTGTACCTATATTTGTACACAGGAACATATATATGCACATATACAGTCACTAAATAATTTTTAAATGATATAAAACTGTTTTCTTCACATCCTCATAACAATGGGTAGCATGTTAATTATATTTCTTCTTATAGTTTAACTATTTACACCTCTAACTTCCAACAAGCCTGAATTTATAATTGCTATGTTCCAGAAACAAGAATAGAAGTTGCATGCTAATATTTGAAGAAACAAACAATAAACTTTCTCTTGTTCCGACCTAGGAAAAGTTTGATCCCACACAGAGAAATCTGAAATCAGGCTGACCACAGAGTCAAGAGTTGCCTCCCAGGGCAAAACAGAAGCATCTAGATTTTCCATCTCTGAAATGATAATCAGCAGCAGGAAGGGAAGCAATATCACTGCCCTCTCAGAGAAATCTAAAGGCTTTTTTATAGAGTGCACAGCAGCAAATGTTATCTCGATGCTTGAAGAAACCATTTTCATTATCAGTTGCTTTTTTCCCCCAATTGATTATGACTTTTCCTTTAAAAATGCACTTAGGCAAAATTTTTCTATGCTTGATTTAGCCCAAGGGAAATGTTTCCGAGAATGAGGAGGGGGAGCCCACACTGAACTGAATTCCTTCTGCTGCCTTTCAGCTATGTGCACATTGCCAAAATATATCTGATTCCAGTGAATTTGTTTTCCAGCTCCTATTACTTAGAAAACAAATTAACAGTGAAAAATCTAGTTCTATGCTATTATTGTCTCTATTGTGTAAGTTAATGAACGATAACCAGGTAAAGTTTGATTTTTTTTTTGTCAAACTTGTGAAGTTTAGAGTGGTGGGAGAAAGGGTACTGTGGGAATAGCTTCTCTTTGCTTAAAAATGGATGTACTGGAATGAAGCTTCTACAGAGTGCCAGGGGCTCTTGGATTCCCATAAAGACCTTCCCAGGACAGTGGTGAAAGACATCAGAGTTATGGGTAACACCAGTTAGGATTAACTGGTGAATGGCACCAATGCAGATGGCATGTGGAAGTATGTATGTGTCAGGTAGAGCCAAAGGTCTGTTTTACAATGGAGGGGGAGTAACAGAGGGTTTATTTTTAAAGCTGATTAAAGTTTTTCAAGATAGTTCCCAAAAAAGTTGCATAGTGAGTACAGGTTGGGTTCTCTAGAGACCAGAGAGTGAGAAAGGGCTGAGGTGGTTGTAAGGAGAATAACGGTGAACACAAGGGCTGGGAGAACTGGGGTTGAGTGCATGCTGGGGAGAGGAAGAGCCACTCTTTTCTCTGGTATAACAGGGTAATGTGGGGGTACATATGATCAAGATGTTTTATATATATATTCATGAAAACGTCTACAAAAAGCTTTAAAGTTGCAAGGAGGAAAAAGCTGAAGCTATACCCATTAGGCTGACTTCCTGATCACAAAGAATGAGTTGTCTGAGCAGAGCAGGGGACTTAAAAGCCTAGGCTAAAACAGGCTTTTGAAGTTCATAGAAAAGAAAAGACAAATAACTTTCGAACAACATTTTGATTTAGCAGATGTAAGGGACTCTGAATTTAAATTTCAATATATAAATCCCAATTTTGCCATGTAAAATTAATAATGGATTTCTCGAAAGCCAAACCCTCTTCAACCTCTGCAGTAATTCTCTTAAGAAAGCATTAAATGAAAGCATTTCACTTTAGTTGAAAATCAATGGCACTTCAGTGAAGCATATATCTCCCAAGTATTATGGAGTCAAGGATTGTACAGCTCCACTAGTAAGACATGGGGCTCCAGGTTTGGTGGTAATGCCTTTAAACAACATTGGAATCTTTGGGATAAAAAAACATGCAAAATAAAGAATTTACAATCCAGGGTGAGCATGCTCAATTTCTCTATGAAATGTTAAACCCCAATGTTCTATATTATAATCAACAATGATGATATAGCAATAGCAATAACAGAAGTAAAGATAAGTAAAAATAATATTTATTTATTGCTTAATTTCAGATCAGCCACCTGCTAAGTAATTTATGTGCATCATCCCATTTGACACTCTTAAAAATATGATTAGTTAGGGGCTAGGAAGATGGCTCACTGGCTAAAGGCAATTGTTTGCAAAGCATACTGGGACAAGTTCAATTCCCCAGTACACACAGAAAGCCAGGTGTCCACAGTGGTACATGTATCTGTACACGCAGTGGTAATTGGCCCTGTAATAACCATCTTCCTATTTTTTTCTGTCTGTCTGTCTCTCTCTGTCTCTCCTCTGTCTCTGTCTCTCTCTTTCCCTAAAAAATTAAGTAAAAATATTTTAAAAATATTGTTACTTGGTATGATTTGTTCTATTTTTGGTGTGGGTTTTGATAACTGCATGTGGAGACATACAATACATTTAAGATAAATTAAAATTATTCATTATATGTCACTTTATAATCATATTTCAAAATTGAATCAAAAGTATTATAAATTCTGTTTGGAATGTTCCTTCTCTCTGTATATACTTATAAACTTGGGTTTATCTTCTGTGGCAGTTATGAAGGTGAACAGTATATATCCCATGCTCTCTGGAAAAACTCAGGTTGAATTGCAAATAAAGATTGCACTGAGAATCCAAATTGTTGTGGTCAACTCTGTAATACAGGAGTGTTTAAAACTATGCTTATTCAAAGGAATAAAACTGAGACCTTGAAATAGTGATAGTTAGAGAGAAGAGTCTGGTATATCTAATGATAGGAAGAAGTAATGCCATTGAATTTCAATATAGACTTCCAATACAAGACAGAGAGATGTGAGACCCAGGAGAATTTTTGATGTGCAATGCCTTCAAACTCAGGCATTGCAGATACAGTACGAATGTCAAGGTAAAAGTGGCAATGTAAAAATGCCAATCCAAAAATTAGGATTTTTGAGATATGAATAACGTTAATAGTACCTCACTGGACTATATCCTAGGAGACCCTCACTGTCACTCTAAGGCACTTATACATTAAACATTATTTTGGTATTTGCTGATCAGCTTTGGAGTCAGGGCATAATATAGTCAGAGTTCTGCTTTGGGAAGAGAGGTCTAACAATATGTTATACTCATGTATCCAATGGGTTAGACAATGAACAATGATTACCTTGTAACCACATGGCAGGACTTATACTAGGCAGAGGAAATACATTGTTGAACATGGTTGACACTGTATTTTCATAGCAACAGTATTCAAGAAGTAAAAAGTAAAACAGGAGAGAAAAGATACTGTGATGGTCATATTGAGATCATTGTTAACTCTATCCTTCTGAAAGAGATTTAAAATTGTGTGTTTGGCATGTGTGTGGACACACAGGTAAGGACTTCCAGAGCAGAAGGTTAAGAGGGAAAACCAGTTTGGGGAATTTGATACATAGTTCTCTGCTTTCTGACCACACGAGTTTTGAACAGCCTTACTTATGTGACCTGGTTCCTGGCTCTTTGATCCTGCAGTCTGGGCTCAACTCCATCAACTTCCAGGAGAACTAATCAAGCTTTACATATAAGGGCTTTAAGAAAGCAAATTCTGTTGAATTCTGTTCATGCCATACATAGATCTGGAGCCTTTCTGCTCTGAGTATTTTATAGGATTCCAAGTCTATATGATTCACTCAAGCCTCAAACCAATATTTGATCTTGTATCACTTTTTAGCATTAGTAATAATAGTAATAATGAAAAATATGAAGAAATGAAAAATAGTATTAATTAGTATTACTAGATTATTATTCATTTATTATTTGTCAGCATTATAGAACCTGAGGTACTAGACTTCTGCTTTATCTAATTCTGTCATCATAATTAATTATTGCTTCTGTGTGTGTGTCTATGTGTGTGCATGCATATGTGATGCCATGTCTGTGTCAGTGGAGCACAGAAGTTGACCTTTGCATATCAGTCCTCAACTTCCAACTTGTTTTGAGGCAAGCCTCCTGTTGTTCTTTGCTCAGCCTGCTGGGTTAGCTGGCATCTGGCCTTTTGGGTGTTTTCCTGTCTCTGCCTCCCTTGTCTTCATCAAAGTTCTCAGACTACAGGCTCAGTTGCTATCAGTTTGGCTTCATGTAGGTTCGGGGGATCTCAACCAGGTCCTCATGCTTGCATATCAAGTAGTTTACTCAGGGAGCCATCTCCCCAGCCCTCGTTCCTTCTTATTTCCACATGGCTCCTTATCACATTTTATACATTTGCTCTGTCCCTTTGAGTTGTGTTAATAATAGCATCTTCAACTGGACTGTGGCATTTTGCAGGGAGGATTTATGTCCTTATCTCTGTGTTTCATTTAATCAGTGACTCAGATACAATAGAGAGTTATATATTTCTGGATGGATAAACAAATGGTGACTGACATGAACAAGAAGTGATTTCTGTCCTAAAGAATCTTCTGGTCTGTTGATGCAAGTCAAACATTAATAGTTACTGAGAAATGTTTCCCATTGTTTGGACTAAGGTGCTCTTTTATTTCAACTGAGGTTTACTGCAGATGTGCTGCAAACTTCCCATAACTCTAAGGATCCCTCAAAAGGGCCCCATATAGTAGTTAGAGCTTGAAATATTTCTTTATTCTATATTAGCTAAAGTCTGACTTTAAAGTCTCCAAAAGTACCAACTGCTGAATTTCTCTTGAAGCTCAGATAAAAAGGAGCCCCAAGGCCCCCTTTGCACAATTTTAATCTGTGGATATTTTCCCTCGGGTTACAAGGAAATAGGTGAATAAGAACAAAGCAGGAACTCTAGAAGATGTCTGAAGTATACCTTTGCTTTCACACACAAAATAATCACCATCATTTCTAGTTCTTCCATTTAGCAGTTTAATTTGATGGACCTTTCCCCAAGCATATTGACATAATTTTTTCTCCAAATAATATTTAAGCACATTTTTGGTAATCATTCCACACTGTTAATTTTAGGCCAATCAGGGAGAACAGATTCAAAATTTCAAAGGCCTGATATTCATTTTATTGTTCAATGACTTGTTTTGAAAAGCAGATAAGTCATACTTTTATATTTATTTTTGTCTGCATTATAAGAGAAGCCTATCTTCACATGTCATTAAGGTAACAATTTAGTATTTATCCCCTTAAAGTAAGGTATAATTGTATAACATTTTAGAAGCCAAAACTGCATAATACACCATGAATTATAGTCTGAGGAATTACTTCCTTAGTACAACTGTGCTTCAGATTCCTCTTCTGTAAAATGATGACAATAATAAAACCTGTGAAATATGGACATGATGTCATTGTGAGAATTTTAAAGGTATCAAAATACCAGGCATTATTCTAGCATACAACAGACTATCATCTACTCAGTTGTTATTGTAAGGAGATAGGATGCTAAGTAATCTGTGTTTACTCACTAGATATTCCTAAACTCTACAAAGAAGATCCCATTTTTATTTTTTAACATTGTTTCAAATGAAGAAACTTATAATCAAGTGTGCAGCTTGTGGTATAGAGGAGGGAGCTAATGCATGCAGACAAGGATTATACCAGGACTTTACAAAGAGACTGAAAGGTGAAGAAATGGAGTTAGAGACTGAACATTGCAATGCAGATAAGACTCTGAGAAGAAAATCAGCAATATCAGAGGGGACTGTTTCAACAAAGAACTGGGGATGGGATGTAAGGATGCCAGGTACTGTTGTGTGTGACACTAGAGCTTTACTCAGAGACCAGAATCAGTAAGCTCAGGAGGGGCTAATTAAGAAAAGATTTGTTTGTTCAGCTTGAAAGTTGGTTGAGATTCAGAGGCCCAGGAAATAGATGAACTTAACCAATGTTTGATTAGCAAACATTTTGTTTTGACTAATTGGTATAATATTTATATATAATATAATAACATATAATATTTTATGAGAAGCAAACATTGGAATTTATACTTATATCTACCTTTGTCTAAGAGAATCCATGAGTTGATTGCAGTTATTAAAGGGAAGGGGTTATTCTTTGTATTTCAGAAGACAAAAGGATTGAGGGGTTTTTCTAAACCTTTTCTACCTGCCAAGATCACAATACCTGAGCAAAGGTCAGACTTATCATGTCCCACTGTCTTGACACCATGAAGGTAGCATAAAGTTTGGAAACCATGTGTCGTGGGTGACATGGTCCTTGAGTCACATTGTGCTTTCACTAAAGTATTAATTGACCAGTATTTTACTGAAGTATTAATTGATCAGTATTTTTATTTTTGGTATAGCAGCTTTCCAAGGAGCCAAATAAAGAATTGCTTAGTTTTATAACTCATCTCCATTGTAACTTAAGCTTTCACAATCTCTTTTTAAAATTTTATTTATTCATTTACAAGCAGAGATATACAGAGAGAGAGAAAGAGAGAAAGAGAGAGAGAGAGAGAGAGAGAGAGAGAGAGAGAGAGAGAGAGAGAGAGAGAGAGAGAGAGAGAGAATGCACCAGGGCCACCACCTTGTGAGTCTGGCTTATGTGGGTCCTGGGGAATTGAACCCGGGGCCGTGGGCACTGGAGGTAAGTGCCTTAACCTCTGAGCCATCTCTCCAGTCCAAGCTTTCACAATCCTATAGCATGGAATTTACTTTTCTTGTATGCAGAATATCAAGTTGGAATCAATTAACACTGTTTTCCATTCTTGACCTCTAGAGATCTAGAAAGGCTCCAGGACCTACCAAGTGCTGTGATACATGGGTGGACTAAGAGATTGAACCAGGCTTTAGCAGTACCAGTGTAGGAAATCACTTAGGAATGCTTTGGATTTGGCTCAGGCTCAGCAGTTAATTGTGGCTATTTCATCATTAATTTAGAATCATACTATCAACCTTTCTTTGGTCTTCCATTCTGACAATCAATCATTAGTCCTTCCTAAACCTCCACTATACCCTCTCAATGACCTTGCCAAAGTGGATGGTTCTTTGCTTTTAATTTTGTTTCTTTTGTAGTTGTTGTAGTTAGCTTTTCATTGCTGAGACAAATAACCTGACTAAATCCAGTTGATGGGAGGAATGGTTTTATTTTGGCTTACACACTTGATGGGAAGCTCCCTGATGGCAGGAAAACAATGGAATGAGCAGAAGGGTGGATGTCACCTCTGCCACAGCACTGCAAAGAGCGGCAGGAAGGTGTGCCAAACACTGGCAAGGGGAAGCTGGCTATCACATCCATTCACCCACCCTTAGCAACACAGCTCCAACAAGGTTCCAATTCCAAAACTGCCATCATCTGGGGATCGAGCATTCAGAACACATTAAGTTTATGAGGGACATCTGAATCAAACCACTACAATCCTCCTCCCCCATCCCCATATAATTATAGCCATACATGATGTAAAATGCAATGCATTCAGCTCAACTTTAAAAATCCCTAGTCTTTTATCCTTCCCAATGCTATTCAAACATTCTACAATACATCTTTTAACTGAGCTGTAATACCCCCCCCCAAAAAAAAAAAAACCCATAATGGCACAGAGCATTCAAATTGCAAAAAATGGCACTGGGCATAGCAAAGACAAATTGAACCAATACAAGATTTAAAGCAAACAAAGCAAATATCAAACTCTAACCCCAAGTCTGATAATTCTCTCCTGAGTTCCAATTCCACCCTTTCTGCTCAGCTACTCACAGTCTAGGAAAACTTCATCTAGTGCTAACACCTCTCCTTGGCGGTCATCCCATAGTCCTGGAGTCTCCATTGGGTCTCCACTGCAACCCACAGTTCATCCTATGGCACCATCAGGCCTCTACACACATAATCCAACAGCCTGCTTCACATAACCCATGGCCATTAAAAAAAAAAAAAACAAAAACAAAAAACGTTCCAAATCCAATGACCCTCTCTCTGTCTTCCTGCATTTGTTATACTCCATAGTAACAGGTGGGCTACCAACTTGTTAATCCAGGGGGAAACAAAGCCAAAGCCTACTTTAAAGAGCAGGAAACCTCCTTCAGCAAAAAAACCCCTTACTTCAAAAAGTTCTACATTCAGCCAGGCATGGTGGAGCATGCCTTTAAACACAGCACTCAGTAGGTAGAGGTAGGAGGATTGCCATGAGTTCAAGGCCACCCTGAGACTTCATAGTGAATTCCAGGTCAGCCTGGACTAGAGTAATACCCTACCTCGAAAAACCAAAGGAAAAATAAAAAAGTCTACATTCTTCATGCTGTCACTCTGCAGATCAGCTGGCCCAATCTCAATTGTAATTGCTCAAACAATTGCAGCTGAACAGACAGCCATTTTGAGCCAAAGATTTGATTTCTTTCTGTGCCATCTCCGTCTGCTCACACCAATCCATTTTTATACAATGCAACCCTGCACAGGTTCTCAGGACACAGGCAGGCAGAATGCAGCAAGACTTTCACACAAATTGCCTTCAGACGAGTCCCAAAGATGATTCTTCTCACCCTCATAAGCCAAAAATTAACAGTCCATAGTTCTTATTGCATTCAGGACTTTCAACTCTGACCAGGATGATCAATGAAGCTGTACTTAGAGCACTGCAAAGCATCTCTTAGGCCAAGGTTTCAAGTCCTTTCTCATTCCTCCTGCATTTCAGTTCCAAAAGGCCAAAGCCACAGAATCAGCATTCCAGCAGCAATAACTGATCTCACTCTCTGGTACCAAAGCTGTTGTAGTTTACATCACATTGCTGAATGGAAAAGAATTCAACCAAAAGCAGCTGGATGGATGGAAGGGGTTTATTTTGGCTTACACAATAGAGGGGAAGTTCCATGATGGCGGGAAAATGGTGGCATGAGCAGAGGCTGGACATCACCTCCACCACAGCACTGCAAACAGTGGTAGGAAGGTGTGCCAAAAACCAGAAATGGGAAACCGGATTGTAGCCCCAATAAGCCCACACCCAATAACACATCTCCAACAAGGTTCCAAGACCCAAACTGCTATCAGCTGGGGATCAAGCAAGCTTTCAGAAGACACTGTGTTTATGGGGACACCCAAATCAAACCACTACAGTAGTCTTTCTAAGTCTTTACATTTTTCTCCCATAGTTTCTCTATGAAATTATTTCTATGTCAGGAAAACTCACTGTTGGGTGCACTTTCATGCCTTTGCAAATGACAGTTCCAATTTCCTACTTCATATTCAAAAAGCATCTTAAGCGCATCTCTTTCAGGAAACCCCCACAAAACTCTCCAGTGCTCAGCTGATGACTGATTTCAGGCTCAGTCATTTCTCTGCATTCTGAGTTGTGGTGTAAGCTAGCTGAAGCAAGACTCCATGGGTCTTATTTGTCATCTGTGCCTTGGGCCTAGTACTGTAACAGATGCAAAATTTACCCAATTACCAAACCTTTAGGGATGTAAAAAATGTGTAAAGTACCCACTGAATGAAACTTGAATGATAAATATAGATATAGCCTAAAGTAAGCTTTCCAGCGGAATAAAAAAATAAATAATATAGAATTTGATGACAGCATTTAGAATGGATGTTTATTCATCTAGGTTGAAAAGCACTGGGTATAAATTGGGTGGACATAGAGTAGGAGAGAAGTGACAGAATAGCCATCTTTAAGTGTCTAGATAGAGCAGAGTGGATAAGAACTAAATCCCCAAACCTAGTAGTGATTTATTTCCTTTATTCATGAAATTTGTATTTCTTCTCTGCATCTCAGTTCCCTTGCCTTTATAGAAACAACAATAATGATTATATAAGACTGATGAAAGTGTTGGATAAAACAATTTGTGTAAAGTGTCTTTAGCTTTAGAGACCCATGGTAGATGTTCATTAGTGCTGGGGTTGTTCTTAACACTGTACCGGTAATTAATATTGATTCATCCAACTGGACTTGAAAATTTCACTAATCAGCTCTGTTGATTATACAACAAGAGGTAGGGAACAGAATCCCTGGGTTATGAACAAGAACCTCTATGTGGATTTTTAACAGAATTGTTCCCTGTAGAGAGAGAGAGATGTAACACATCCACAGAGCACTGCTTACAAGTGACTTTGATGTTAGTTAAGCTGGATAAGCCAGCACCTTATCTCCTCAGTACAGTCAATATAAACTTTCCTCTTCTTAGTATCTGCCCTATGCTTGTCACTGGACTCTTGTCTATTCCCTTTGCTCTTATTTACCATTTATTAAACTCCAAAGACTGCTGCATTTTGGTCACGTTCCCTGCTCTCCTCATTTATCTTGTTATAGTTCTGTCAAGATTCAACAACTGGACAAATAAACTCAGTGAAATCAAAGTCCCAAGTACAGGAAATACAGAAGCAGAAAATGAAAGAGAAGACAAGGTTACAACTTATTCACATGGACTAGTTTTAGTGTGACAAGGTGAGAGAGACTGACTTTTGCCGGTTGGCTTGACAAAGAAGATGATTTAAATGTTAGGATTTCTTGGTTTGGAGTTACACAGAGCACATATTTATTAGATAATTGAAATCTCTTCCATTTGCTTGGAGCCAATTGTTCCGTCTTTAAATTCAATGCTGTCAAATGCTAGAGTTAAATGAGCAAAGAGAAAACAATCATCCCAGGAAAAAAATGATATATTAAACAAAGTAAAAGCTTTGTCCTTAGAAATTTCACAAGTATATGTGGATAGCTATTGCTCGTGGGACATTTTTGAATGTTGGTGGTAGTAATGGGACAGAAATTAATCATCTGGGGCTAGTTTTGAAAAGTGGCTCCAGTCTCTATATGGTTTGCCAAGTTTCTCTTAAATATCTCCTATTATTGAAGACACAAGTCAAAATCACTCATCAGCAGTTCTTCTAAATAGCAAGGAACTTGCATTAAAGAGGCCATGGAGGAATTTCTAATGAGAAAAAATGTTCTTACTTTTTTGAGAAATTAACTGCTCCAATAAATTGCAAAGATAAAGTAGGAAAAGTTATCACAATAATGTCTGTTGTAATAAAACTAAACTGTACAGCTGATAACAGTTAAAATGCCAGAAGGTGAGTTAATGTCAAACCATTCTCCAAAAGCCCCTTTGGTCTTTAGGACTGAAATATAATTCACGTGTAAAGAATATGGTAGACTTATATGGAAGTGCTGGGTATATACACAGCCTATAGATTCATTACCTGTGAACTTTTGGGTATACAAAAAGTTTTCAAAGCCAGTATATTTTATAGAAGATTTTTCATGAAGATGAAGTAAAATAATCTTAAGACCTAAAATCGATTCTTGAACTATGAAAGAGCTGAAAGTGTGGAGAGAGAACTTGGTCTGAATTGCATCTGCCATTGGAAATTTTTTACCAGATTTCATGGGAACCAGGAAGAGATGGAGTCATTGAGGTTTTCCTAATGCATTCTACAGATTCATGGATGTTAGGAGAAGCCTGATGCTTCTTTGATGACTGTATAGACTCAAATTCCTTGGCAGGCTAAAGGGCTCAGCAACAGAGAATAATCCATAAGGAATAAGAGTTGGGGAAGAAAAAACTGAAGTAGAACAAGTCAAAAAGTAATGTGAAGTAGGAGAGTTTGGGCTGCTAGTCTTGACATGAATCATTGAATTCCTCTCATACATAGTAGTGCTCAATGTAGTCAGGAATGGCAAAATGGAGAATGTACGCACAGGCTTGGGTGAAGGGGTAGCAGAGAGATCAACATTGAGAAAGCACTAACAGCTTGGTGGCCATACGCATATGCGACTAGACATCAAAGGCAATGTGCTTGGATTCAGCTTCTTGCCTCACGAGGAAGCCAAATGGTATAAAGCATCTTCCAAACAAACAGTAGAAGAAATGCTAACAGATCTGCCTCTAGTCATGCACAGGAAACCAGCAAGAATACGATATACATAGCCACATTTGAGTAATTAAGTCAAAACAACATCAAAAGTAGTGAAACAATTATCCAAGAAATAAAGGAAATTGGAAGCGTTCAGAATTCCATTAGAAAAAAAGCATGAAGAAACAGTGGAAATCAGGACAGTAACAAAGCTCTCTTCTCTGAGCCATCTGTGCCCCCATCAGCTGGTGATAATGCGGCTCTGAGTAGCAGTGGAAATAATCAAAGGCAGAGTGCTACGATGACATGAAAACACAAATAAATGCTTTTCTGGGTTTCTAGTCTTTGCTTATGGATAATTATATTTTGGCAGTGTGTTCAGAAGCTCATCATACGCATGTCCCCTTGTGTTTTATTTAAACAATAGCTCACAAGGGATTTGCTTTAGTTTACCATCACACCAATATATATTGCTTGGAAGGAGAGAAAGTCTCCTGTATGTATTTAGTTTTGAGAAAGTGATATATGAGTTAATTTATGATTTGCCTTAATATGTTACAGAAATGCTCCAATCAGATTTCCATAAAGCATACATAATAGTTTTACCTGCCCAGTGAAAGAAAATTAGGTTACACTATTTGAAGTACATTTGTTTTCAAGTTATGGCCACTTCATCTTATTCTGTTTTACAGCTCGTTTTCATGTATTCCCAATGCTTTCTTATATTTTTTGAAATTTCAAAGAAATGGAAAGAGAATTAACTGACTTCAGTATACTACAAATATGAATTCTCCAAATATCATTGTATCATTTATGATTGGTTGATGGATATGTTAGAACAAATACTGGTTAATTTGAACAAAACCAATAATTTATTAAGAAGAAAAAAGAGCTGTTCAGAGACTCGAGAGTTTAACACACATATTAGCAAGGTCAGATAAAGCGGTTCCAGAATCTTGACAAAGAGCATTAGTGGGCAGTTTCTTCAAAGTGAGTGATGACCACATTCAATTCCTGTGCTGCTCAGTCCAATATTAGAATATCTGAAAGAGAACTGTCATTAATCTACCCCTCGCCCACTGGAAGGTTGAGGCATATGATTGTCACATTTATTAGGACAGCAGAAAAAAAATTGTGCTACTGTTAACAGAAGAAAAGTGAAGTAATCCTTGTATACAATTAGAACACTCACTATGATAATTTCATATACTACATAATATAGAATATTCAACATGATAAGGAGTTCTTGGACATTTTATACTTTCTTAGGTTTAATTTGGAACTACCCCATTAAAATCATGAAGAATGTTATATTAAGTAGTTTCTATTGTATTCATAATTATTAGAGATAGAGAAAGTATTGGAAACCATAATAGTTTTACATGTATTATCACATGTATATTATTACCTGAAATTCCCAATAAAATTGATATTTAGGTACAGAAAAGAGGGAGCAGAGGGTCGTGGAGGGGTAGGGGGTAGGGAGGATAGGGAGGGAAGTCATAAAGACAAAATAAAACAAAATGAATAAAAACCATAGAAACCTTCCTCTTAGACAGCAGTCTACATGATATAATTGCCAAAAAAGGGAGAGCAGTGAAATCTGGACAGAAACAACCTGTAGAACATGGAACAAACTTCATCCTAAAACCATGTGCTCTGGCTGGTAAATCCAAGTCCCAGAACTGGGGTTCTAACAATGAACTGTTAGATAAACTCATGAAGTCCCCAAAATAATGCAAACCATTGCCAAGCA
>PVHP010020243.1:7424-30980 GCA_004024765.1 Zapus hudsonius | reverse complement strand
ACTCAGATCTAAAAGCAAAATCCTCCACATTTGTCTCTTATTATTTTCTTCTCAAATCATCTTTGACCTTTTTGCAGAAATTTCTAGACGAATTAAAATGTTCAAGTTCCAAAATGTAATCTTGCTGGGAATCTGATTAAAATTTCGAAATTTTATTTTGTATGAGTCAGATATTTGCACAATGAAGTCCTGTTGTTGACAAGCATGACCTCTGCCTTTGCATGTATGTGGACATTTTCCCATGTTCTTTATTAAACTTCTCTTTCTTCACGTTGGGCTTCTTAGTTCTGAAGGTTAGTGTCTGGCATTTTCCAGTATTTACCGCTACTATACATAGGATATTCCCCACAACTTGACATACAGTGGACCCTGTATGAAAAGTGAGAGAAAATATTTCTGGTTCTTGGAATCGTGAAATGAAGAGAAGTTTGGGATGAATAGGAAAAGACCTAAAGCTGCATGATAGCATTAAGTGTATGATATAATTTGTCTTCTCTTCCCATTGCCTATAAAATAACTTACTATGATCAAATGTCCAAACTTCTCACTACACATATTGTCATATATTAAGTGCTAAAGTCTATCTTGGAAATTTAGTTAAGACAATTTATTCTGCAGTCACTAAAAATATTCTGTGCTATAATAATGCTGACTCACAATGAGAAGTATGACTGGAGATGTTATCTTTGAGTAATGAAGTGTTGCATGACTTGTGTGTTTTTAGTAATAGTTTTTCTCCCAGATCATTTAGAGTATTCTAGCTAATGACTGCCAAAAATGAAGCCGTGTGAGGCTGAACCTCACATGAGAGGCTTACGTATATGTTTCCAGGAGATGGTTTTCCTCACAAAAAGTATCTTTTATCTTGGTGCAAAATGCTTAAGTTGGATTGTTTTCATATTGATCTCACATTCCATTTTGCCCAGATTTTACTGAAAAGTTTCTCACCTCTCTTTTTCCCACTCGACTGCATGGTTTTGCCCTAGTTCAGGGCAATTTTCTCTGATTATAATTGTTCCAATCATCACGTCCTTAGGGACAGAGGTGTTGTCCTTTGTGCCTTTCTCTTTCTGTATCATCACTGTCTGTGACAGTCACCTACTGTTCTGAAGGCATACAACGACTGTTTGTGGATGGAATAAATGCATGCTTCGAAGTATAATAATTACATTCATCTCAGGTACACAGCATACAGTGATTGATGTCCTTCTGTAAGTCAGAGGCTAGACTTGGTGCTGAGGTAAACAAGACATATTCTTTGATCAGTTCCATTCTATTGAGAACAAGCAGTAAATAACAACAAATTTAATAAAGAACAGATAGAGCAGGGGGAAATGCCACGTTCAGATGTCCAGGTAACACTCAGAGAGATGACAGATGATGGGCAATGAGCAAAAATAGAGGAAGGACTGATTATGAGGGCAGTGGTCATCCATGGATGTGGTGATGAGAAAGACTCGAGAACCATAGGAAAGGGTTAAGGAAGCAGTGACCATGCTCCAAGAGATCACAGCATGTCTTGAGAGTAATTTCCCGCGTGGCATTCATTAGTAAAGGAGAAAGCGAAATAACCCACAAGCAACTCTTGCTAGGAGTCCATTGCTCTGCAGTTCAGAACAATTGGTGTTAGTAGTCATAGGAACTTCAGGGAAGGGGAGGATTCTGTTGTTGAAGATACACACACAACATGGAGACGTGCTTCGATGTCAATTAGAAAGACTCACTTCAGAGACAAATATATATATATTTCAAAAGAGGAAATGTGTCATCGCAGGAACAAATTGTTCGGGAAGATGAGAGGAAAAACAGTGTTTAATAATAGAGATGAAGGAAGATGTCCTTTTAATAAAAGAAAAATAGAGCATATGAGTTCAGATGCAAACAAGCTAAAATGGTAGTGATTTTATCTTGTTTGATTTTATCTTGTCCGTCCGAAGCACACAAATCAGGGATGTGGAACTGGAGACATTAACAGTGAAAGGAAGGATGCAATAGTCACCTCAGATTCAAAACCTGAGATCATGTAGGGGAACTTCAGTGCAAAAAGATCTCTGGATCACACAGCAATGCAGCAAGCTAGTCTATCGGGGTAATGCCAAGAATTTTCCTTCAGTATTTAGCTTCTCTAATTCTCTGATAAAAGAATGAGAAGATAATTTTGTGATTTTAAAACACAGGCTTTCATTTTGTTTTCCCAAACAAGATGAGAGGGTTAAAAGGGAATTGAGGTGATTCACAATGAAATGATGCATGTTGACTCATAGAATTTAGACTGAATGAAGAGACTGAGGACTCGAGAGGAGTGTTGCAGGGATGAAAAGCAGCATAGTCCGTGGATAAAGTATTGATGAGGCCAAAGATATGCTGGACAGAGAGGACTGAAGAAAATGAGATGGAGATCGCAGTGAAGGCCAAACGTAGGGTGCTATGCTTGCCCTAGAGCTTTGGGGGGGTAGACTTCCACAAGTATTGGCGGTGTTGGGAAAATGGCAGAGCAATTGAAGTGAGAGGCTGAGGTCTCTGGAACTAAAGGTCCCCAACTCAAGAAGTCAGAGAGGGGGTGGATTAGAGAGTGACTCCTCCAGTCACCACAATGATAATGATGATGAGCTGCTTTGAGTTAGATACAGAAATAAAGGAACCAATGAATGAGAGACCCAGCAGGGGCAAAGGCGGGGCATGTACTTTAAAGAAGGTCTGAAGGAAGAAGAAGGTTGATGGAATTGGGGAGTAGCAAAAAGATTGATAAGGGCCACCTGCCTACCAACATTAGCCCAAAGGATGTATGTGTATGATGCACGATGCGGGAGGAGGGAAAGAAAGCATCTTCAGTGTCTATGTTTTAGTCAACCTAAAGGAATGAAGAAAATGTTCATAAACTAAATATAAGATTAAAAGACATATCCTGCACTGTATAGAGTAAAGTGTAGACTATGGGGAAAGAGGAAGAAATTCAATGAACAAATACAGAGAAGTATGGAATATAAGGTGGTTTTCTTTCATTTTCTCTGAAAATTATTTTGGCATTCTTTATTTTCATACTGAATGAAGATATTGTAAGTAACTGCAATCTATTATCATTTTATTAAAAATATATTCATGGTTATGCTTTAAAAGTGAAAGTAGCATAGCAGATGGGATGGATAGGTTGAAATATTCACTCCCCATCTTTCCTTCTCATCTGCAGGTAGACTCCCAGAAATGTTAACCCTGGTATGACAGACAATATTACATGGATTGTCTCATACTTTCCTCTGATTTTTTTTTATTTAATAAGATCCTAGATACCCTTCCTTGCCTTCGCTGACAGCACACACACACACACACACACACACACACACACACACACACACACACACACATATCCACACACAGTGTTCTATCTCGTTTCATAACAGGATGCACCCAATTTAAAATTGACAAGAATAAGGGATTCAGTGGAGAGGAATTGGGAGGTGGGGCAAAAGAAAGTAATTAAGGGAGGTTATATTCAAAAAACACATCATGTCTTTGTATAAAAATTATCAATAGGGCTGGAGAGATGGCTCAGCGGTTAAGGCACTTGCCTCCAGTGCCTAAGGCCCCGGGTTCAATTCCCCAGGAGCCACATAAGCCAGACCCACAAGGTTGTGGCCTGGCTCTCTCTCTCTCTCTCTCTCTCTCTCTCTCTCTCTCTCTCTCTCTCTCTCTCTCTCTCTCTCTCTCCTTGAAAATGAATAAGTAAAATATTAAAAAATATCAATAGTTTGTTTTGAAAGATACATGCTGACCACAATTTTTCCTGAGGCTCGGGGGCATCATAGTTAATCCTGACAATGGAAGTCTTAATCAAGTGTATTAGCAAAGAGTAATAAAGAGCCAAGGCAGAACCAATCAATCAGTGAGCAGATTGGAAGTGTCACCTCACAGCAAGCATATCCCTGCCACTGTCACCTAGTGAACAAGCAGAAGCTCAGACCCTGGGGCAGGGGCAGGGCCTCCATCAATCCCAAGGATGCACTTGGGCTGACACTTGATCGTGATGTTCCTCTGCATTAACTGAGAATGTGAGCCATGATTTATCTGTGACCTGTGGTCATTTGCTGGTCTTTTAGTGTCCTAGGAGTCATATACTATTATCCTCTCCTTATGAATAATCGCCATTTGTCTTATTATCTAAATTTATTGACTTATTTAAATATTCATGGCAGCAAAAAAAAGCAATAATGAAAATGAAGACAGAGATCGTGGAGTGCAAGGTGCAGCATCTGGCATGTTCTAGAATCAACATTTCTTTCTACAAAATTAGTTTTTATACAGACATTTCAGAATTTATAAAACAGGTCTGCTCCTGAGGGGGCGAATAGTTTTAAAGTGAAACCTCTTTTTCCTATTGAATTTGTTACAAAATATAAAACGCATATACTCATAAAATCCATACTTTTCCTGAAAATGTTTTTAAAAGCTCTTAAAAGCAAAAACTAATTTTTGGACTTTGTAGACCTAATTTTGCTAATGCTTGTGACAGATCAGCTGCTTTCCAATTCCTGGTATCCGTCCCGGTTTCCTTTGCATTCTCTGATCTTTTTATCATTTCATATGAAACTTTAGCTAAAAGTTCTCAAATTCCATCTTTAATATCTAAGACTTGGCTTTTCTCCTTCCTGTGATAGAACCTTTTTTCTTTATATAATGGATTTTTTTTTGCTTTCTTAGTCTTGAATTTTTTCAAGGATTCTCTATGTCCTTTGAAGCCTAGAGATTTTCAGCTATCTTAGAGATCACCTGAACTTCCTCAGTAACAGAGCACATGACCTTGTTGTCCATCAGAACTTCTAACCAAAACTATATAGCTGGGAATGAAGGCAGTTATGAACTTGACTCAATAATTAGCTCGTGTTGGATAAATGTCTGAAATCTCCTGAGGAGACCTTATTTATTTTTTTTTCTTCTGGCTTGTCCATGTGAGGATATTGGCTTGACACTACTCATGCCATTTTCCGATGTGGTCACAAGGCCATCAAGTAAGTAAGACACCTAAGAGAGAGAATAGTCAGGGGAGGGTGGTAACATCTGAACCCATGACCTATGTGACTCTGATAATAATGCAATGACCTGATAATTACATTCTGTACTCCATTGTACTATGAATAAAGTTCTTTTTGCCATCATCATGAAAGATACTATTATTTTTTTTAAAGCCACTTGAGCAGGTCTTTTGTCAAGTTTAACTCAAGTGTTCATAACCATTGGTAAGATATGAGGGAAAATTCCATCTGTCATAGCACACACTCGCAGCACCCTGTGGAGTGGCAGACTGAAGTCAGCATTGCAGGATCTCAAATAACCGTATCAAGGATTGGGGTTGTTGAGATGAGAGTTAGACATTGACATAATTGAGACAGAAAAAGAGAAATGTATGTGAGCAGGACAACCAGGCAGAGACTCTAAATAATACATACGACAGATGACAGGAGGCTTGAACCAAGTAGGAGCAGTGGAGATGGAAGAAATTGCAGGGAATGAATGATTCATCAACCGTAAATCATTGGTGTTTTCATTTGAACACCGCACCAATGGTTTTGCTAAGCAATTTGACTGTTAATGTTAATTCAGTATGCTTTCTTGTGGCTCTGAAGTTTTGTTTTTCCAATTGAGTTTTAGAAGACTGTGGACGTATCATTGCAATTTTATGTCTCTTCAGTTTCTCCTCCTATTTGTCACACTTCTGTTCCTTCCTTCCCTTACCCTTCCCCAAAGGAATGCAACACTGAAAACTATAACCAACGAAATTTGCTCTTATTCTCCCATTAGTTAGCCAGTATAATTCCATAATTGTTTGAGTGGAACTCTTTTGCAGTACTGTGTTTTAAATGATAAGTTAATCCAGCTGCCAGGATGACATGAAGGGAGACATAAAAGTTATTGCTCAGAGAGCTGCTTCGGGCAGCACACTTTCATTTTTCTTTGCTGTCTCCTTATCTGTCAGAAAGGGGAAAAATATCTTTACTGTTCGCTGATCTTTTGCACTGTCATACACAACTAACTAAGAAATAATATTTTTCTAGGTAATGGACTTTCATGTTTGATTTGATGGAATTTCATGAAGTCTTGACATGGTTTTGAAGTTATCTTTAAAGATCTCCTGGCTTTTGCATTTACTAAACTCTGTCTTCCCACACCACATTCTTTCAACTTCCTAAAGAAAAAAAAAGTCTGCAATAGTATTTATCACTTTACTTCACCAGAGCCTACATAAACCAGCAGAGCACAAGTGGGAAGCTTGGTAAATTGCAAGGTGTGGGTATATACAGATTCACCTCACATTTTACAAAGATGTATTTATGTAAAGTTATTGATTTTAAAATCAATTATTTTTAATATTCTGGAAATTGGAACTCAGCCCCAAAACTCTGTGTGCGTGTATGAAGCTGTATTCCTTTGAAATGCAAAGGACTATGAATGAATGTATTTGCTTTATTATCTAAGAGATTAATGTTGGATTTTCATAAACAGCACATTTATATTAATAACTTTCAATAGCCAGTAATTATAATGATAAGAATTTTTCTCAGGCACAAAAAACTAGTGGCAAGGTATAAAAATTAATTTCCAAGAATAAAGGATTTCATATATGTATTTATTCTTCTAAAAGAACAATTTTATACTCAATTATCCATGGTGGGTAAAATGTCTCTATGACCATCTAAATGTTAAAACAGGTAACTAGGGTCTTATTTACATGATTTTTGTCATATACAAGCACTCTTTGTTTTTCATTCTGTGTTCTCTTTATTAAGCTAGTCTTATTCTTAACAAATTAAAACATTCTTTTGATTAGGATTTATTTTAATTATAAACGTGCTATTGAAAGCATGTATCTGGACTCTTGGTAACATGTCCCTGGATGTGCACACATAAACAAACTATCCTGTCACTATTTAGATAATGAATGACCAGGAGAAAGAGGATTGACATGAGGTGTGGGATGCTGTTGGAATGTGTTAGTCATACCAAAGGAATTGAGAATCTTGAGAAGAACTGGTACCAAGGACAGGCTGTGATGGTTCAAAGGAGCCCAAGAGAGAGGCAGGATTTTACCAGAACTAAGGAACTATTTCAAAGCAAAGGAGGAGGAGAAGTGGGCTAGAAAAGATGCTAGGGAAGGAACATAATGGCAGCCTATACTATGAATCAAGAAAAACAAATGAAGGGATAATAGGAGAATTCATGAGTATAGGGTGGGAAATTTGAAGGCAAAACCAAAACTTCAGAATGTTAAAGGACTGATGACTGAAGATTTTCCTTTAGGATAATATTTTCCTTCAGGAGTGAAATTTCAAGGTGTCAGATTAGAACTGATATAATAAAGAGAAAAGGAGAAGTGAGTCATCATTCCAGTCGTGTCTGCCTAGTGTATCTACTATGGATGGTGGTTGACTATTCTCACCTTCATTCTCTTGCATATTCAGAAATGAGAGGCTTCTTTGTGCTACTTTTGCCCAAAACATATTCCGTTTCTTCACACTCAATATTTTAGAGTCTTGGTGACACCAAATTGACTTCATTTCATTGAGTCTATGCAAGGCTGATAGGAACGTAGCCTTTCAAAACTTGTAATTTAAAACAGGACTGTATCTGTCTTGAAAAAGTCATTTAAACATATTTTCAAAGTTTGCCTCTGTCCATTGATAGATGCACCCCAACAATGCCAGGTAGCTAGAAAATGCTGCTTGTCCTTTGGTAACCAAATTTTCCTTTCATAAAATGGTATTTTACTTTTTCATGTTTTGCCTCTTGGGGACCTTAAGGAGTGATTTGATACATAGTTTTCAGCAGGCTCTGCTAATGCAATCAATAGGCACTGAGGTATGAAGGTTACCGCTGATGAGGGTCAGGTGCAGATGGTCCCCCAGTGGCTGCACTAGGCCTTTCTGTGTGCTTGAGTGTAATGGTCATGATTGCATGGTCAGTGGCCATGATGTTCCACCATAAATTGGGCTTTTTCATTTCCATTTGCAGCATTAATATTAATTAACAAACAAATTGTGAATCTGCTATAAAATATTCCTTCATTATTCTTTTATTTGGTTTTGGTTTTGCATATACTTGCATATATGTTGGTATGGTGTGCATGTATGTGGGAATGAGTGCTCATATATGTGTGTGGGCCTATGTGCACATACATGTTGAGGACACAGATGGAAATCAGGTGTCTTTCTTGGTCACTCTTGAACTTATTTTTCCAGACAGGGTCACTCACTGATTCAGCCAGACCAGCTAAGGGTAATCCCTAGAGACTCTCCTCTCTTTGCTTCCTCAAAACTGAGACATGTGACATCATTCTAAATATTGCATGTGGGTTCTACGAATTCAAACTCAGAATTTTATGTTTATACAACAACAGGCACTTTACCAACTGAATCTCCAGGACTTTTCTTCATTATTCATATTTTTCAATTACTTTCAATTACAAAGAGGGATTGGATTATTCATGGCCATTTCGATAATGACTTTTAAGATGCAAAAAGCAATAACAGCTATTGTCTCTAAAGGTACCATGATGAAAAAATGAAACAGTAATTAATAATGGGCTTTGGTAAAAACAAACATATTACTTTCACATTTAATGAAGGATAAAAGCTACAATGTAGAGCAAATAAGGGTTAGGTATTGTACTTACTATTATTTTTATCTGTCTGTATTTATACTATTCTTCATTTTATACATATGTCAAATGACTTTTGGATTTTCATAAGCAGTGCAAAGAATATGACCAATGTGATGAAATTCACACTCTTTTCAATTAGAGTGTTTAGGTAGATTTGATGTTCATGAAAAATTGTCACTGATGAGATTCTAGTAGCCCGTGCCAATCATTTAAGTGTGACATGAGAATAATGGTTTGTTGGCTTATGAACACACAACAGAGATGATTTTCCTATCACTGATCTAAAAATCCAGAAATTAAATCCAATTATATATAGATTAGGCATTAAGAAATTCACCATGGGAGGAAAAAGGTTTCTGAATTTTAAACTAGCCATAAGAACTGTGATGAGTTTGAGAATTTTCAGGTTATGAAAATACTAAGGAAACATTTCGATGATCTTAAAAATCCAGATTACCCTTCAAGTTTCCCTTCGCTCCATCCCTACTAGTGATTTAACATATTTCGTTTTTATCTACACTCATGACACTGTGTACATAATCTAGGATATTCAATGTTTTCTCGCTAGTGTGAGCTGCCTTTTATGAGAGCGAATTGAGTTGGTGATAACTTTGTATACCCTTTGACTTGTTCCAGGATAATCTACTCACTCAATTTAGTGAGACCCTGATAGGACCTTGTAGACACAATTCTCAGCTTTGCGAGACACAGAAAAGAGGTGGTGCACCGAGTGGAAAGGTTACCCAAAAGGATGTCTTCTGCCTTCTGCCCCTCCCTGTGGAGTGCTGTAATGGTAACTAACACTTTCCAAAGGGAAAGCAACTCAGAAGTAAACAGTTGGGACCCTCTCAGACATCTGACGTATAATGTATAAAGTACTCCCAGTCCAGGAGGCTATTTTGTCCAATTCAGTCTTTATAGTATGTAACATAACAATTTAAAAGAGCCATTCAAATCGGGCATGGACGTGTTTCAACCTTCGCTTGGCTGCATTTCAAAGAGACTGCACTGGCCATCTGAGCAGTTCTGCCTTCTATTCCACAGAAAAGACAAACCTGATAAACAAGAAAAAACATCACGTGCATCAGAACATGTTCAGCCATCATGACTGGGTGATGTAAAATACACCTGACCATTCACAAGCCTTCTGCACCTGATAAATGAGTTTTCATTTGTTGCTTTTAATTTGTTTTTCCATGTGTAGGTACATAGTCTAGTTAGATCATTTATTTAGAAGCATGTGGTAACATAAGTAGAATATTCTTTTGAATAGTTTAATAAAGACTAATGTATCTAATTAGCTTATATTGAAGTACAGAATTTTGTGTATTGAAATAATTTTAAATTTATTATTTATTTATGAGAATATTGAATATTATTGAGAATATTATTGAGAATATTGAATATATTGAAATAATTTTAAAATATATTATTTATTTATGAGAGAGAGAAAGAAAGAGAGAATGGGCACATCAGGGCCTCTAGTCGCTGCAAACAAACTCCAGACACACGCAACATCTTATGTATCTGGCTTTCTGTGGGAACGGGGTAATTGAACCTGGGTCCTTAGGCTTTGTAGGCAAGGACCTTAACTGCTGAGCAATCTCTCCATTCAGAAATCATTCCCATTATGTAAGAGAACTAAAAGCATTACAATTTGTGCCAAGGTAAAAACTCCTTAAAATATTGAGTCTAGAAATTGTTATCTTCTCAACTTAACTTAAAAAAATATTAGTATGTCAACAGCATTTTTAGTCACTTCTTTTAAGGAATTAGGAGCAAATACTATATTTCCAATTTGAATGTTAATATACTGTAATTTAAAAAAATATTTATTTATTTGCAGAGTGAGAGAGAAAGAGAGAGAGAACATTAAATTAAAGAGAATGAACACACCAGAGCCTCTAGCCACTGCAAAAGTAATCCCAATGCATTTGTCACTTTGTGCATCTGGCTTTACATGGATACTGGGGAACTGAACTAGAGTCAATAAGCTTTGCAGGCAAGCGCCCAAACTCTGAGCAAGCTCTGCATCCCTGTATTGTTATATTTGTATCAGTGGGCACTAGAGACACTTCATATGGTTTTACCCATGAAAACACAGTTTGGTCTAAATTATTTGAAGAAGCACATTGAACTATACAGTGAATGTGGTTTGCTCCAGCCAAAACTCATCCCAAGGCTTCTTTCCTAAGTGTAATGGTACTGACGTAACATGACCTTTTTCTTTCTGGGGGGTGATTTAAATAATGAGGGATTCTCCCTCATGATTTGGATTAATGTTTTCCTGGACACACCAGGTTATTCCCCTGAGATGTGCTTAGGTCTAAAACCTCATGAATGGAAAAAGAAATGAGATTCTGGGCATACTGTGTAGCTGTAACCTCACACACAAGAACATATACTGACAAAGCTAGTCACTCCAGTTTACAGATTTGCCTGGAAATAACCATAATACTTGATATATGTGCTTCCTTACAGCCCAGGCTGGTCAGCTCTACACCTACTTTACTTCCATTTGCAACTTGATTATTAGGATCTACTATTATATGGCTGGGATATCACTGGAGAAGGAGTTAGACATTGTATTTTATACATCTTCAAACATCTACCCTCTTGGTTTGGCCCATTCCCTTTGTCATTGTGTTTTTTCATTTAATTCATGGATTTATTAGTATTTTTGAAAGCATATTGTTGTTAGTTAGCATCACCTTGCTGTAACAAACATCTAAACAGGTGGAGCTTGTGGGGGAAAGGGTTTATTTTGACTTACAGATTCAAGGGGAAGCTTAATGATGATAAAAGGGAAAACGATGGAATGAGAAGAGGCTGGACATCACCTCCTGGCCAATGTCAGACAATAGCATCTGGAGAGTGTGCCTGGCAAGGGGAAGCCGGCTATAATACCTACAGGCACATCCCAACAACACACCTCCACCAAGGTTCCAATTTCAAAATTGCCATCAGCTGGGTATCAAGCATTCAGAACTCCTAGTTTTATGGGGGACACACACGAATAAAACCACCACAAATACTTTAGTTTCAAATCTTTCCCCATGCTCACCCCTCCACTGTATTTTATGACAACTCTTCCGTCATAACAAATTTATCAACTTTCAGTTCCATGCTAAAACTATTGCTATAGTTAGGCTATCCATGGTCCCCTGTCACAAGGACTGATCCAGATGACCCATGGAGGAGGTTATCCAGCGGATTGGGGAGGGGAGGGCAGCGGGGAATTGGGGATAACAACTCATTGTTTGCCCACTAAATATTGTAACTTATTATGGACAATAAAAAAAAAGAAAAAAAAACACAAGAATTACTATGGGGGAAATACTATCATTTTGAAAATAAGGAATAAGGCTGTGGGACTCCATGAGTAAATAAGGGGTTTTTATTATACCACAGCACATAGTAGGTACCAAATAAATAGACTTGTAGAAATCAAACCAAGTAATGCTCTGTAGTCAGCCATCATACTGTGCTATCCTTAGGGAATACAATTCATTCTGAATGGATACTTCGGGAAGGTTCTTTTTGAGAGTACTATCCTGAAGAGTTTATTAAAAATATTTCACTTCTTCTTATAACTGAAGATATTTTCTCCTTCTTTTCATGAATCCATCCCCAGCACAACATGAAATGAAGGAACAAGCAAAGCTAGGAAATGAAGGTTTTGGGGAAAATAATATTTTAACCTATACTTGCATATTGCTACTATCTTCATATTATGATGCCTGTGGCAACAGCCATGGTGGCTTTTGCTCTGTGTATAATACATTGTTTGTTTCTAGTGGAAAAGAGACTTTTTTTAAAAAAAATAAGAAATAGTGCTTTAGTTGGTATTGCAGTTTGAATGTGAAATGGCCCTATAAGCTCATGTGTTTGAACATTTGGTCCCAAACTGGGAGTCAACATTGAAATGGGGACAAGCTCAGGGCACGTGTCACTGGAGGTAGACCTTAAGTTTCTTTCTTTCTTTCTTAGCCTGTACTTACTTCTTGGCTTATCTCTGCTTCCTAACTTCAGTCTTCACTGCCATGATGGACTACAGCCCTTTTTAAACTGTCACCAGCTTAGGTAACTTTCAAGAGCTTATACAAGGCTAGTATTTAGGAATTTTAAAACCTTCATTCCTCATACAAACCTGATGAGCCTTAAGGTCCTGCCACAATCTGATCTAGCTTATTCCCAGCCTTAATTTCTTGTCTTCCAGCATTTTCTCTCTCTAACTCTGCCCTCTCTCCTTCAACAATTAGAATTTCTCCTTCCCCTGATACTTAATGGATTTTTCTTTAGTCTTTGCTCAGGTTCGTCCATCTTTCTAAGAGGCATTTAGATAAACTATATATTTCCTTATATATTTGCAAGAGAAGAGAGAAGAGAGATGGAAAGAATGGGCAGTCTGAGCCTCCAGCAGCTGCAAAGGGACTCCAGATGCATGTGTCACTTTGTGCATCTGGCTTTATGTGGGTGCTGGGGAAACGAACTCTGGTCCTTTGGCTTTGGCGGCAAGTGCCTTAACTGCTGTTCTTCATTTTTTTTTACCACCAACTATATTAGTTACTTTTCTCATTGATCAAACTACATGACAAGAAGCACATTAAGGGAGGAAATGTTTATTTTAGTCTATGATTTTTTGAATATTGTGATAAACTTTCTATGGTCCAGGTCAGCATGCTTGTGTGAGGTTTTTTTTTTAAATTGCTTTGAGAAAATACACTCTGCCAACATACCTATACAGAGTCTATATGCACTATGTTGTCTTAGCTTAGTGAAATTTTGAAAAGTCTAGAATGAGAAAGAAAAGCCAAGGATGTTTCACATCAGTGTAGTCTTCCTAAGGGAGGTAAAGTTTGAATAATTTTTTAAAATGTTTTATTTATTCATTTTCAAGCAGAAAGATACAGAGAGAGAGAGAGAGAGAGAGAGAGAGAGAGAGAGAGAGAGAGAGAGAGAGAGAGAAAACACCAGGGTCACCACCTTGTGGGTCTGGTTTATAATTAACCCAGGGACTCAGGCACAAGAGGCAATTGCCTTAACTGCTGAGCCATCTCTCCAGCCCTTGAATGAAATTTTAAAAGGTAAGTGAAAATTAGCAACACAAAGAATAAGAGAACAGGGGAAGGAGAAATGGTCACTGGTTAAGGTGCTTGCCTGCAAAACCTAATGGCCTAAGTTCAATTCCTCAGTACCCACATAAAGCTAGATGCACAAAAGGGGTATGTGCATCTGGAGTTCATTTGTAGTGGCAAGGGACCCTGACAGCCCAATTCTCTCTCTCTCTCTCTCCCTCCCTCTCTCTTTCTCTCTCTGTGTGTATCTCTTTTTCTCTTTGTATGTCGCTTTCTCCTTGCAAATAAATATTTTTAGAAAAAGAATATGAGAACAGGAATTTAAGGAAGCAGGAAAAACACATGCTGAAGCAAGCCGGTGTGAAGAAGCACCATACATCCAAGCAAGAGCAATTTGTACCAGATGTTCAGAAAAAAAAATCCATTTTGATAAATGGCAGGAGATCAGAACAGAGCAATAAAACTTTTGATATACTTCTGCTAAATAGCTACCACAAAAAATCCAGATGGGACAACTGATATGTACGGAAGACATCCTTAACCATTTACATATATTTTTCCTAAGTTCTACCTCCTGAGTAAGTAATATCTTCAGCAGCACAAGGCAAGGCTAGGATTCTTAGAGTGTATCAGAATTATATGGAAAACTTTTAAAAAAAAAGTTCATTTCCTACACATTATTCATGTCTAAATGAACCAAATATTTTCTGAAAGAGATACATAGGAGACATTTGTCAAATAAAATGTGATGTTTAATCCTGATTGAAGAGATTTAATATGACCGTTCTCTGGGTATATCTCTGGGGGTCTTTTCAGAGATAATTTAGATCAAAAGAGATCTGATCTAATAACCTGTTTAATCCATTTATGGATTTAAAATTTGACTGGACTATCTTGATAAGGTAGAACAATGAAAGGTAGAGCTAAGTTAGAGAAAAGGGGTCTCTAAGGGGTCATGGTCAGTTTGGCCTATAATTTAACTCATGGTGACCATGAATTGAGGAACTTTATTCTGCCAGGCACTTAATTGCCCAGAAATCGAGATAGCTGATTATGGACTAAGCCTCTCAAACCCTGATTCAAAGTACATCCCATCTCCTTTAAGTGGTTTTCTAAGGATTTAGTTCCAGCCACAAAATTAGAACACAATGACTATATCCATGTATCATATCTCCATCTTTTATTGAAAAGTCACTGCTCTGTATACAATTCCATTATGACAAAAGCTCTTTCATACATTCTAAGGTGTGATGCATAATTTAATAAACAAATATGTTCTAGTGCATGAGAGACAGATAACTGTGTTGTATGTATATTTTATTTACAACACATTCTGAAAACAATGTCTCTATCTTTCTTGCCTAACTGGAAAAAAATGGGGATAAGACCATAAACTTTGGGTGAAAGTCAAAGGTTGCTATTATGATATGTGTTGGAGTAGCTACCTGGAAACAGGTGAGATGCTTGAGTCACCCCTCAGTCTCTATGCAAGATTTTGCCCTGTTTATGAGGCATGTTACTTTCTTTGAATTCCGTTTTTCCAATGGCAGTATTGTTCTTACTGGAGTGTCAGGTGGAAAAATTGTCAATTCTGGAGAAATGTGCATAAAATACTTTCTTTGATCTATTCTGTACTTAAATTCATTTGACTGTCTCTATGCATGGTTAAAAATTGATCTTCCAGTACTCATTGAACGATAGCTTTAGAGGCTTTGTCTTAGAGTTTATGGCCTATCAGAAAATGAATGCTGGCTAACAGGTCAAAAAATCTAAGCAATGCATGAAGATTGAATTAAATAAAAATCTGTGGTAAGACTGATGTCAGTATTTTATCATATTTTGTTTTAGAAAGGACAAGGATTATACTCAATTTTGTATCTTTATTTGCTAGAAAATTACCCTCTAATTCTTGTAAATGTTCAGGAATTGTGAGTTCAGTAAGTTTGAATCATTTTAGAAGCTGAGGAAAAGTGGTATATAAAATAAAAAGAAAAGACTTCATATGAGAAGAGTGGTTCAAGTTGCTTTTCTTCCCCAAGGAGACAAGATTATAACAATAATTCGATTTTGTTTTCCTTATTTTTAGTACAAGACACTTTATATTCATTATTTTTTTTCAAGATAAACCAATGGGAAATTGAACAAAATGCAGAGCTAATAAGTAGGAGAACTTAAATTGAACATGCACATAAAAATTTTGAATGTGGTAAATTATAAAATGTGAATTTTATTATTATTTTAAAATGAACTTAGTTTCTCTTATATTTACTGCACTTTTGACTTATTTTGGATAACACAATTCTGCGGAAATGAGGTTACAAGTCTTAAAAGGCTAGGACTAAAGAAGCTTTTTTAGCTTTACATCAGGGTCTCATGAAGTAGATGCACTTGGGATCTTCCTCTTTAGAACCCAGGCAGGATGCCATGAGAAGCTCACAGTGTTATGTTAGTTCTAGGAGAACAGTCATCAGTCACAAATACAGTGACATCCAGCCATCTGAATAAGCCATCTGGACATCTAGCCCAATCCAGCCTTCAGAAGCAGGAGGGAGACTATCAGAATCCCTTGCTGCTGCCGGTGATCCATAGAACTATGTTAGATAATATTAAATTATTGTTTTAAGCTAGTTAGTTTGAATAGTATGATATCCAAAGTAGATACCAAAATAAAATTTGTTGTGAAAGTTAGGAGTTACCATAACAAGATCATTACAAATGAGGGACTATTTGGGGGAATCAAGTAACCTGTGACAGATTGTGTTGGTCCAGTTGATTCTGTGAGATAAATTTATAAATTGGATGTACTCAAAATATATTAATATTAGAGTTTGGTGGAAAGATAAACTTTTGTATGTAATGATGAAAAAAATAGGGAATGTGTCCAGACATATGTGAGCAAGTACACACACACACACACACACACACACACACACACAATGAATTTTATGAACTAGTAGACTCAATAAATATTTTCAGGAAAAATATTGACTTTACCAACTGATTTCTTTTAGTAATATATATAAGTAATATATAATATTAATATATAATTAATATATTAATATATAATATATATAATATTAATATATAATTAATATATTAATATATAATATATATAATATAATTAATATATTAATATAATATATATATAATATATATAATATTATATAAAATATTAATATATAATATAATATATAAGTAATATATATAATATATATATATAAGGCATGCAAAAAGTTGTGGGAAAGCTTGCTTTTTCAAGTTGAATTTTGAGGTTATAGAAAAATGTGCAACTTCCTTATGTTTAAAAACAAAACTGTCTCTAATGAGTTGTTTCTTTAAGTAACATAAAAAAATTGCTTCAAGGTAAAGATAATCTCAAAGATAAAGAGGTAAAAGCTTTGGCTAAAATGTAGAAAGATTTAAAAGTATGTTTTTATTTTTCTAAATTTTAAGAAGAGCCTTTCTTGAAGAAATTTGTAGATTTACATTTTATAGTTTATTCTTATGTAAATTCATATATAATGACGTGTTTCCTGATGAAACTACAAGTCATACAACATTTGCCACATATTTGTCAAAATGATTGGCACCAAAATGTTCCTCTAAAGCACACTGTCAAGGATAGTGACTAAATTTACCATTTTGTCCACCTTCAAGACAGCCAACTTAACCTTCTTTCCCTTATGATTGCTCTTCTTGAGAGAAGATTGTCTTCCTTTATACCATGGCGAAGTTTCAGTAGAAGATGAAAGATAGACTCTTTTGAGTGTTATGTTCAAAGAATATCCATCTTTCAGTTGCTTGCCAGCAAAGATCGATCTTTGCTGATCCAGAAGAATTGCTTCCTTATCTTGAATCTCTAATATATATATATATATATATATATATATATATATATATATATGTCTTTGAGTTCAACTTCTAGGGTGTGGTTCTCAGCATAGGTTTTTAATGAAAATCTGCATCCCAATAGTGATTTAATCACATATGATAGATCCCTTGTATATATATATATAACATAATATATAATAAATACATGAAATCACATAATATTTGCCAATATTTTTTAGCAAAATCAAAGTCATTGTGGATTTTTAAAAAAGGACAACCATTAAGAGACCTTGGGTGTTAACCATTCATGCTTGGGAAGCACACTGAAGGGGGCTCAGGAAGCACACTGAAGGGGATTCAGCTATTTTTAAAAATCTCCTTTTCCTTGCTTGCTGAGCTCACATCTGTCAATCAGAACTTAGTGCTGACCTTAGGAATAAGTCATTTCAGACATTTACACATGTGATATTATCCAACTTCTACAGATTCTGTCAACATCAGACTACAGCCACCACAGAGATCAAAAGAAATATCTAGCCACCTGTATTCAATTATCACAAATAACTATGAAAGGTAATGATGATTTGTTATTTTAAGTCACCAACTATCGAAGTGCCTTTTAATGTGATAATTGATCATTTTCATGACTCTTCAGTAGCATTTATTCGCACTGAAAATTGTTTCCCACTGTCCCCAAGTCAATGGTTTGGAGTTTTCATTCTTGATAAAAGATTCCCACGTAACTTTTGAAAAGTACACGCCATTATGGATATAAGGATCATAAGCCTAATTATTTTATCTAAGGTTTTACAAAGGCCAATTGATTTTTACAGAGGAAACATTCTACAGTCACAAAGTTAAACAGATACTACAAGTGATAACAATAATTATTGGAAAGTCTTACACATATAACTGTCTTTGTTTTGTGAAATATTTTGTTTACCACTCATTTTTTTCAACCCATGATGACTTTTCTTGTTTTGTCTATAGTACTTTAACATAATATATTTTGAGAAAAATGTCCTAGGGTATTTTATGCTATTTTACATGGATATTATTACCAAGTCATTTTCATAGTCAAACTCAGAGCCTGAAAGCTATAGCACAGCGCATTAAATAAGAACTTTATATGCTCAGAAATACAACCTTTGCCTAGCATGAACAAGGCCCTTGGTTCAATCCTCAATACTTAATAAAAAGGTTATCTTGATACAGATGAAAGAAAAACAGTCAAGAAACTACCATATTTTCAGTTATGCTATTATAGTAAACTACTGATTATAATTATTGCTATTTTAGCTGAAAATTAAAAATATTCAGAAAACACTGAAGAATATTTCATATAAATCCATGCATATGTTTCTACTGAATATTATAATCAACTTTCCAAAAAGCAGAAAAATAGATAACACATATCTCATTATACATTAGAGAGGGCTGGAGAGATGGCTCAGAAGTTAAGGCACTTGCCTGCAGTGCCTAAGGCCCTGGGTTCAATTCCCCAGTACCCACGTAAGCCAGACCCGCAAGGTGGTAGCCATGGTGTGCTCTCTCTCTCTCTCTCTCTCTCTCTCTCTCTCTCTCTCTTTCTCTCTCTCTCACACACACACACACACACATCTCTGATTGAAAATGAATAAATAAAATATTTATATATATATATATATATATATATATATATATATATATATATACATTCATTAGAGAATATGTTTTTATTTTTTGAGAAGGTGCAAGAAACAAGGACAACATAATTCTACAAAAAAGACCATAAATGATATCTGACTGCATCTTACAAAATTTTGATGAAAAGAAAGTAAAAAGTTTGAGAATTACAACAGACATCTCATCAGAAACAATGTAGTCCAATGGACAATGGAACTGTTTATATTCTAAAGTAGTAAATTATTTAAAGTTGGATTTTCAAATGTATTACAAAGTTAATATTGAGTAAACACTAAAAACTAAATGTGAAAAATATAAGCAAAAATGAAATAAAAATTATGGAAAATTAAACAAAGGACACTGGATAATAACTACATGGGGAGAAGGGAAAATTATATACAGGACAAGAATGAAATGAATATATATGTGTATGACATAATTATAGATTAATAACTCATTATATCTGACACTTAAGGGATCTTAAATGCCCATTCCTCTTAAGAACTCAACAGTAAAGCAGACTCATGGAATGGATCAGAAGAGAGGTGGATAGAATGTAAGAGCCATGGTGGGGGAGAATATCCAGAGACATCATCCACCTCAGCAACAACACACAAAGGAAAAAAACTGGCTATTGCTTGTACAATTCATAACCCCCCCATTTCATGGTCTGATGCAGCAAGCCACTTAGAAGGACCCCCAGCAGTTTGGGAACAGGGAGGAGGGAATGGAGGTACCATCACAAGACTTGCTCATACAATATATCTATTTATTGACAATAAATATGTTTAAAAATATTAAAATACAAAAATTCAATTAATGTAAAATTTCTTATTCTAAACCAATTTTCAATTAATAAAAGTTTGTGTCAAAAGAAACTGACTAAAATATACTTATATCTTCTCCTCCTGTCCCTTGTACTGTTATAGATTTTAATTTGAATTTATAAGTCCCACAATGCATTTATCATTCATATGGATTTGCTATAAATCAATCTTTTTGTTTGGTGGTGTTGAAAATAAAGCCCTTCCACTTGTACAGGAGACATCAGTGCTCTACCACTGAGTCACATCCCAGTCCTTCATTGTCTTCTTAATAAATTAGGTATTAAAATCATGAAAAAATATATATGTATCATCTTTTTGATTTCCACATTTTTATTCCCTTTACACTTCTCAATCTTTGTTGTGTCATTTTCCTTCAGTACTTCTTTAAGTTCATATTAGTCAGCAACAAATTACAATTGATTTTTTAAAAATATTTTATTTATTCATTTTCAAGCAGAGACATACAGAGAGAGGTTGAGAGGGAGAGAGGGAGAGAGAGAGAGAGAGAGAGAATGGCACCAGGGTCACCACCTTGTGGGTCTGGCTTATGTGGGTACTGGGGAGTTGAACCCTGGGCCTTAGGCAGTGAAGGCAAGTGCCTTAACCACTGAGCCATATCTCCAGCCCAAATTACAATTGTTTTTAATACATAAAAAAGTCTCCTTACCTTTTCCAAGTATTATATTCCCCATTTATTATCATTCAATCTGAAGTATTTTATAAATTTTTATTTTCTTTGACCTACCATAATAATGCCATCCTGATTACTTACACATTTTTTTGAAATACTCTTTTCCTCAGGAAAACTTCTTTGTTTTATTTATTTATTTTTAAAAATATTTTTACTTATTTATTTGCAAGGAAAAAGAGAAAGCGAAAGAGACAGAGAGAGTGACAGACAGGTGTCTTGGAAGTTTGGGCATGAAAGGGCCTCTTGACTCAACAAACAAATTCCAGACATATGTGTCACTTAGTCATCTCTCTTGATGTGGGAAGTGGGGAAATGACCCCCTGCTTTCCAGGATTGCAAGCAAACACCTTTAACCACTGAGACATCTTCTGAGATCCTAGTTATTTGATTTTTTTAGCTCTTTTTCTTGAAGTCTATCTGAATATTAAAGAAGGAATGCCAGGCTTCCAATGCTTAATAGTTTATTATATATCTTTTCACCCACATCTGTATTTCTTATTAAGCTGTATTTCTGGAAAAATCATATTATTAATTTTATAACCTCTTCAAGAAGATATTTGCCTTAAAAGGCAATTATTAAATTCCTTTAGCACTGTATATAATTATTGATATTTTTAGATTTGATCCAATATTTTTCTATTGTTTCACTTTTACTTCATTCTGCCTACACCATACATTTTTAAATAAATAAATAAGTTTAAGTAAACTTGTTTTTTTTTTAATTTCCAAACTCATTTTTAAGCTATATCTATTTACTCTTAAATGGTTGTTTTAAGGCTTATAATATGTATTCTAAGCTTTCCATAGTCTGGCTAGAATATATATTGCAGTACATCACATGAGCTATAGAGAGCTTGTTTTTCTTTGCACATGAAACATTTTAATTCATATTTGTCAAATATAATAAATATAATATGATAATTTAAAATATAAATTTTATTTTCTGATATTTAAATAATTTTCAAGTAAATGTTTTATTATACATATACATAAATGTCATTGCTGAATCTTTTTTTCTTCTATAAAGAAAAATTTTCTGTCTCATTTTTCTTCTGGCTAAAGATATTTATCGTTTTGTATCAATTTGTGGCTGCATCTTTTATTTCCTGCTATCTGAAAATGTGTTTATTTTGCTGTGCATCAATTACTGGTGGATACTTTTGGAAGTTGCATTTCTAAGTTAAGAGCTTTTGTGTTTGTTTTTCTTTCAGTATTTTTTCTTCTTTTTTAAAAATTAAATAGGAATTTTGTATGAATACATCATGTGTTAGTACCACCATGTCCCCCTTTCCTGTTCCCATTTCACTGAGGGCCCTCCTCAGTGGGATTATTCGTATGCATTGTTGGTTTTTTTAGTAAGTTTGTTTGGTTAGTTTAAGTTTTATTTCTGCTTTGCTATCTCTTAGGTTGCATGGTCTCAAAGGAAAAGTCCTCAGACATTTGAATCATACTTCCTGGGATTTGTGTTTATTGTTATTCCCTAGATATTTTAGACAATTTCTCTTTATTTCTCATTTTTATGTCTTAGTATGGGGTGTGTGCGAGTGTGTGTGTGTGTGTGTGTGTGTGTGTGTGTGTGTGTGTGTGTGTGTGTGTTTTCCTGGTAATTTTGAGGGAGGTGTGCTGCAATTAAGAAGTTTGAGATTATTCTTTTCTATGCCTTCTACTTCTATGATTCCAAATACACTTGATGTAATATTTGATATTCTACTGAAACTTACAACTGTTTAATTCAGTGCTTTCCTCTTCAAATTAACTTTTGTCAGCCTTCAAGTACACAGATTGTTCTTTCAACTTTTGTGCTATTATTGAGGTCACTGACCTACAATTTTTTTAAATATAAAATACATTTCATTACCAAAATCTCCATTTGGCTTTCTTCTTCTTCCATTTCAAATTAGTAATGCATTGGCAACATGCTTTCTTCTCTGACTGACTGAGGTGTCTATTAACTGACTTAGTGCTGGTCTGATCGTTCCAATGCCTGACTCACTCTGCGTGTGATTCTCTTGCTTGTCATTTCTTTTGGTTCATTTCATACTTTATTCATCTTTAATATACATGAATTTTAAAAGACTTCCCAAGCAATGGAAAAGTCGTATTATGGAAACTCAAACTTTCTATCTATCCTGTTTTATTTGCTCTAAAGAAAGTGCAAATTTTGTTTCCATACATATTTATCTTGTTTGATATTTGGCTATAAACGTTCACTGTCATTCCTAATGAGCCAACTTATATCTCAGTTATTGCTTTACCCATTGATGATAGCAGAGTCTTCTTCAATGTGTATGGTTCAGATATAGGCAGTGAGCACACATTATTTGGGCTGTCTTCAGGGAATGTCCCTCCTGCAGAATTCTGCCTTCACATTTTTGGCACTTTTGTCAGGTAGATCCCTTGATAACTTCAGGACATGAGGATGGAATTTCTCACCCGATTTTCAGGTTCAGTTTACTCAAATCACAGCACCTCTTATGACAGGATGAAAATATGTTGCATTCTTCCTATACCATCCTCTTCCTCCTAATTTTAAATATCTTTTAAGGTTGTCCGTTTTGTTCTCTCTCTGCTTCTCATGAAGTTTTCTCTTTACCACTAGATTTTACATTACATATGTAATTTCCTTCTTATGGTTGAACTGAGAAAATCACTTTAATTCTTAGGCTTAAATTTTCATCAAATCGTTAAGAAAATTTAAAAAACTAACTTTTAAAGTGTTTTTGATGACTCTCTTTTTTAATAAGGCTAATTTTGAAAAGAACATCATCTTTTATATTGCCCTGTAATGGTTACTCAGGTTTTTTTTTTTTTTTT
>PVHP010020242.1:0-30891 GCA_004024765.1 Zapus hudsonius | reverse complement strand
TGCCTCCATTCAGACAGTGCAATTCTTCAAACTCAGAAATGTTCATCAGTGTGAAGGATGGAGGGAGAGCAGAGGACTGAGTGAGGAACAAGAGACTGTATGTCCAATGGGCCTTTGAAGCAAACTGCTCTGATCAATCAATTGCAAGACATTACCAGGGTCCTTTCTCCATTTAACAAAATGGTGCACAGGCTGTCTTGCAAGACATTACAAAGGTCCCTCTCTACCTTTTCCAAAATGTGCACAGGCTGTCTTGCTCCGCTCCCTTCCACATAGAGGAAGCAGGTCACTGAGTCTCAAGTGGAGACAATTAGAACCCTGTGCCATTGAACTGGAGAGAGGAGTTCTTCAATTCATGAAGAAACTGAATGTCTGAGGGTCTCAGTTCATGCCTAAAAGATGAGATTCCTGGCTCTGATATGAGTCTGACCTGAAAAGCCTGAATCTCAACCCCATGGGTGTGTTCATCAGCTTCCTATCATCACACATATCTGAGATAACCAACATCAAAAGGAAAAAGGGTTATTTTGGTTCAGGTCCAGAAGTTTTGTCCATGGTCAGTTGACTCTGTTGCTTCTGGGCCTTGAGTAACATGGCACATTGTGGCGATAGAATTCAGCAGAAGACTATTCACCTCGGGGCATCTGGGAAAGCAGTGAGAGGAAGGGTGTATTAGTCAGGGTTCTCTAGAGGAAACAGAGTTGACAGAATGGATTGTAGTAAAAGGGAATTTATTGGGGTAGCTTACGACAGTCCAACAATAGCAGTCTGCAGGCCCACAGGTGAAGAAACCAGTGGCTGTTCAGTCCATGTGGCTGGAGGCCTTAGCAGTTCCAATCCAGCCCAGAGGGCCTGATGGCTCCCTTGGGAGTGGCTGCTCTTCAAGTCCACCATGTGAGGCCGAGGAAACTGGGTTCCAATGTCCAGGAAGGGTAGGAGAGCAGGATGTGAGTGCAAGTTACAAAAAAGCACCAGCAGCCAACAAGCAGGGAGGCAAGGAGAGAATTTCTTCTCCTTTATATAGCATTAGAGTGGGTTCTTACAGCCCTTCCCCAGGCTTAATGGCTTCCTGAGTCTCTGGAATTTCCTTCCTGCACTGCCCACACAGAAAAGGATGTTTAGTTCTAGCTTCTTTGAACTTCTTTACATCCTGCCCCCTATTGAAAGGCTGCCTTCCTGTAAATATCCTCAGAGACCTACCCAAGACAATTAAAAAATCAAGTTGACAACAAAACCTAACCATCACAAAGGGACTGTGTGGTCCTGACATCATTGTCAATGACCCAACTTCCTCCTGCTAAACCTCCTCAAGTTTTCACTACCTCCCAATAGCTCAACAGGCTTTGAGGAACTAGACAGATGAGGCTGCCACCAGAGTGTCCACACACACTACCACTGAGTGCTGCTTACCAGATTCCTAAGCATTTGCGTTCCCTGATGACTCAATGGTTTGGCTAAAGTTGTTCTTTCCAAAAAAAAAAAAAATCCATACTCCTCAAACACTGGGGTATGCAAAACCATCCTCAAAAGAAGAGTGTGTTGGCTCATGTTTATAATCAAAGCAAATTGGGAGGTGGAGACAGGAGGATCAGGAGTTCAAGGCCAGCTGGACTATATAGTGAATTTAAGGCAAGTCTGAAAAACATCTTTACTCATGGGTCTGTTCTAAAAGTAACAAAAGAAGCTGGAATGGTCTCACAGGCCTCTAATTCCAGCACCAGGGAGGTGATGGCAGAATTATTCCCAGTTCAACGCTAGACTGGACTGCATAGCAAAACCATACCTCAAAGGCAAGAAAGAGACAAACAAAAATGACATTCTAAGAATAACAACCGGACAGCTGATGAACAAGCGAAAGTGTTACAAAGAAGAGGCATGATCTTTACTAACATCTGAGAAAAATTAGCTCTGCAATAGTATGGAAAACAGATCTGAGAAGATTGGTGTTAGAGATGAGTTCAGAGGCCATTACAGTAATAAATTTACATTAAAGGGGCCTCTCAGCACTCTTGTGGTCTCTGTGACAGGTAACTGATGGGGAAAAAGACAGTAGCTGTGGATAGGACAGTAAAAACTGCAAGCAAAGTCGATAAACATTACATGTGGTTGGGATCATTCTGAAATTGAATGAAATTAAAGCAGCTAAATATTTATTATAATTTATCATGGAAAATGTTAATGAATGGTCATTGTCCATGATCTCTCTCTCTCTTTCTCTCTCTCTCTGAAGAATCTTTTCCTTTCTCTTATCATTAATATGACTCTCCTATGAGTACCCACTGACAGCATCTAATGGGGAAGCACAAAAAACCAAGTTACCTGTAGCATCAGTAAAGCCAAGAGTGAGCAAGGGAAGAACTGAGTTAGAATTCAGCTAGATCAGAACAATCTACTTAGTTCCCATCTTTCCTAAAACTTTCAATCCCTGCAGCAATACTGCTCAGGTGACAATTTTTGGACCTCATGTAATACGTCACCTGAAATACCAGTTAAAATACATATTCCCATTCACATGACCTAATGCATTGGGGTCTCAGAAGGTAAAACAGATGTCCGCATCGTTAACACCATCTTCTTTTCGGCATGGTGTTTATAAACCCTTTCCTAAGATTTCTCTGTCTTTCATTCTTCCTCACTTTCCCACAGGCCAGAAAATTAATAAAGATTTATGAACCTGGAAGGCTTTTCTTCAGCGTCACACCTGGATCCGATGCACATTGTTCCCTTTGCCTGGGAGCATCCCTCTCTAACTCTGTCGCAAACTTCCATTCATCTAAACATACAGAAGCTACTATTATTACGTGGGGAAGAAAAAAAGTTAAAAATCAGTATCCAAGGCTTTGATGAGATCTTTGTTGTGAGCTTGTTAGCTCCATCTCTGAACTGTGAAAAGGAAATGTGCTTGTGTCAGGCCTGATTTCGCACATCAAGCGGCCCCAACTGTGTGCAGCTTTCCAGAATGAAAATTCTTCTCCCTCTGGACGCGTAGATGAGTTCAGTGGCATATGAAAGGTTTTCATTAAATGTTTGAATGAATGATTAGACCAGAAGAATTGTCTTGATATTCCATCTCATTTTGGCTAATTCAGACAGTTTTTTTATGCCCATCCAAATTATGGCCAATTCGGCTAAATGCCCAAACTGGTAAGATGTTTTCAACACTAAACAATGGATTGATTGAATCCATTTTTTACTCTCAACTGGGTGGTTTTGGTGCAGAGTCATGGACTGACATAAAAATGGCAGGGTACATTCCTGTCCTTTGCTGAACAGTTAGTGCAGACCTTCTGGATAATTCTAAATAAGCCTACATTACACAGGTGGGATCTAGCCCATTGTGCTTGCATCTCAGACAAGCAGGTGAAGCTGCAGGGAAAAATGCTGTGTGCACCTGTTGCCATGGTTATGGCACAGCACTTACTTACCAACAAAGTGTGAAGCCAAGCACTAAGGAATTCTGCCAGTTTTCAGTGGATGCTGTTCAGGGGCAGATTTCCTGCAGCACAACAGGTTTCAGTTGGCATCACAACATCGCAGACATCGTTGAAAAATAGAGCGTGTCTTCCCTGCATTTCCCCAATGCCCCTGTCCAGCCTCAGCTTTCCCAATAACCACCGACTTGCTCAATAATCTCTTCTTTCATCAAACTCTAAAACAAATCACTCTTTTTGCCTAGTTTTTATTTTGTTTTTAATTTTCATTGGCATACAGAGATTCAGGAAGCACTCATTGTGGTATTTTCAAATACAATTTGTTTTTACCCTTTCGACTCCAAATTATCAGTGAAAATTCCTTCAATCAAATAGATCTCAGCAGAGAATCAAATAAGGATCTGGGTTATTTAGGGTTTTCTACATCGTTCCTCTGTTCCTGCACCCCTTCCTCCCTCTGGCTTTTCTAAGTCATTCCTGTGATTTCTGTCTCAACAAGCCAACTTCTCATTGACCCTCTCCTTACCACTCCACTGATCTATCATGTCGTATTCCCGTTTATTTCTTGGCACTCCACCATTATCCGCTCGTTTCTGTGTTTGTTCCTTATCTCCTTCAGAGCATAATAAATTCCATGAAAGGAATGATGATGTCTGTTATTTAGTTCTCTAGTTCACAGATACTAATCCACATGCCTGGCACAGAAAAAGCACTCAGTGTTTTTGTTGTGGGAAATGGGAATCAGCAGCACATCACAAGAAATATTTATTTTTCCAGAAGAAAGCTCCTCAACAACCCAAAACAGTAATGCCATAGTATCTACAATAAAAAGTGTTATAATCTCTGAATTCAAACAAGTAGCTGCCATGCACATTCGCACAATCACCTGCACAGAGTCAGTGTGAGTCTATTACTTCACACGATAGAACGAGGTTCATAAAGCAGGCAAGTGATGTCTGCCAGTGGGCAGCTGTTCAATGCCTCTCTAGATCCTGTATGTCCTTTGTCTTTCTCCCTGCTATGGATTTGGCCACATTCGCCATGGAGTAGCTCCAGTGGCTGGTAGAACTGGCTGAAGCCATTCGTGTGGCTGATGTGCCCAACACATAAATGAACATACATGCAAAAGAGTAATGGAAAAACACTCTGACTTAAGCTCTCAGTACACTGCCTATTAGTGTTTACTATCATTCAGAGCCTGATAATACAACGTAAAATATTAATGCACCCACTCAACACTAATGTCTATGATGATAATGAATGCTTTGGAGCCAATTTAGGGCCTGGAGAACAGAATGTTATAAACATAATTTCTTAGTTTTTGTTTTACGATTATTAGTGGTAGATGGCATTAAATCTTAACTACCCAGCTTCAAGACAACATGGAAAAATACCAGCTTTCAGCATTAGTTGCCTCAAGGAGATATATACATATATATATGCAACAAGCACAAGATGGAAATCCTACTAAATAAGACAAGCCCACTTCCCTTTCATATGCTCTGGAGAGAAAGAGAGAGACTAAGAAAATACAAAAGCATGCCAAAAGAAACAAAAGACAAATCTGCCTTGTGCACATGTGCATGGCTGGAATCACCAAGCTACTTAGAGAGGAATGCACACACAGACACTGTTCACAGATATCCGAGAAGCCCATCTGAAGTAAGACGTTATGAACTGGAGGAAAAGGGTGTGGGAGGAGGGGATACAGAGCAGTGGTGATTTTAATCTCCAGCAAACACAATGAGCTTTTACAGGATAAAAGTCATATAAAGAGAGCTCCAGCATCCTGAAAAAGAGATTGCACAGGATGTTTCCCCAGCACAATCCAGGAGTTGCTCGGTGCCCTAGGGTGTCTTCAGGGTGCAGGGTCTTTGGTTGGCCTGTACACTGAAGCAGGGACTCCAAAATGCAGTTTTCAGTCAACCAGCAGGAGAAACAATTTGAAATACAATTTCTCAGCCTTTATCTGAGACCCATGAAATCAGAAACTCATCATCAGTCTCTCCGCAAGAACTTCCAATGAGTCTACGAACACTAACATGGTAAACTCAGTGCCCTGCACAGTGGTGTGGTATGTCAGTAGACTTACTAACCACGACCTCAACATCTGGGCAGACAGGTGAAGGCCCACCCAGTGGCAGCAGGACAGTGTCACTATAGATCTTTTATTTCCTTTGCCTTCCTCACTCTTCCAATTATCTGGGCAAGAGTCATCAAATGAATTGTAGAGCTGGCTGAAATTTCAAGTCACACCAGCTGTGCATTACATAAGTAAATAATCCTCAATTAAAAGACACAATTGTATCCTCCACAATTCATATGGCACCCAGGACCTCAGCATGTGAGACAGTAGTTAGAAGGCAGAGCCTTTAAACAGATAATGTGACAGTTTAGGGTTACTTCTTCAGAGGGGGGATTGTGACAGGTTAGGGTGACTGGAACCCCAAAGGTAACCAGCTGTGTCCCTGGACTTATGCTTGCAAGCAGGCTCCACTTATCTCTTGCCTTACCTGACCCCCTCCCCTAGAGTGGTAGGTGTCACTTACTAGACCTCAAACCTAATCCTAAAACTAATTGGTCAAACATAGACCAACCAGCTGTCTCTCTGGCTCACATGAGCCACTTGATATAGTCTTGATATAGAGAAGGAAGGATTATTCTCTTTTCCCTCACGGCCGCCCAGCAGAGGGACATCTGAATCTTTAGGCCTAGGTAAGGCCCCTCGCCATAGCCACCAGGGCCGTGGTGAGGGGTCTGGGGCTTCTTTCCCACATGAACCTTTTTCCTCATGATGGGAGCCTTCTTATATCTTCCCTTCTTTTTCTTTACTAGTGGCTGGAGATCTCTGTAACTTCTCCTTTCCTTTTAAATAAAGCCTCCCACTATACCTTATCCTCTGGTGGTCTATAATTTCTATTCTTTCATTTTATATGACAAAAATCTGAGTACTCTTAAAATTTAAGGTACATTGGAATTAGCTGGGAACACCAATTTTCCCATTAAAATAAGTTAGCATAAAATACTAAAGCAGGTTCTAATCCATTACGACTAGTGTCCTGGTAAGGAGACATTAAGACCCGAGATTGACACCAGATATGAACACAGAAAAAGCCAAGAGGAAACACAGTAAGAAGTCGCCCTTCTGCAAAGAGAGGCCTACGAAGGAACCAACTCCTCAAGGCATGTTAACTTGACACATCCACCTCCATGGCTGCAAGAAAATTAATTTTTGTTGGTCAAGCCACACTATGTATGGCATTTTCTTATGGTTGCCTTAACAAGGCTAGCCTTCAAGTTACACAGTGATCTCATCATCTGCCTCACAGTCTTCTCTGAAGTGTTCCATCATGTGTTAGTATCTTACCTAACAATAACTTCTACAGAGCTCATGCTTCCCAACAAGACTATGTCTTTTCCATTTTTGGTTATCTGATTTACAGTGCCTGCCTAGCTCATAACAATTATGCCACATACACAGTAAATAATAATAATAATAATAATAATAATAATAATAATAATAGCTTGAAGAATCATTGAGTAAACTGCATGACCTGTTCACTATTCACAGATCCTAATTTGTAATGAGAGGGTTGTAATGGTCAATTTCCATTATCACCTTTATTGGATCAGGTAATAAGTAAAAGACCCACTCCTTGGGTCAATCTGTGAGGGTATTTCCAGGAAGGATTAACTTGGGTGGTAGGGTGGGGGGAGGGAGACCTTCATAAGTGAGGATAGCCCTTCTTGTACCCATTAGTGCTACCTCATTTGTGAGCACATCTACCCTTGTTACTGCCAACTTTGTTGACATCAGAACCCACTGTAGACTGAAGACCAGCTGCTTTGGAATTCTCCAGGCTTTCAGCATCACATTGGGACAGCTGAGACATCCATCTTCAGGAGTGAGCAGAGACCAAGTCTATAGACTCTCCAGCCTGAGACAGCCATTGGTGGACTGCCTAGCCCATGCCATGCAGGCTAATTTAATAAATCCCCTTTATATCATTCTACCCATTCTGTTCTTCTAGAAAGCCCTCACGCAAGGGTCACTGGTGGTGGTTAAAATCACAAACCAGCAAAGACATTGATGCAATCTTTGCCCATGTTTGGCCAGGTTAGAAAAAGACTAGAAAGAAATCTAGCTCGCCAGTCTGCTTTGTCCCTTGCTAATCATGTAACATAGAACATGTTTCTGAATTTTATTTAGCTACCTTTCTCACCCACAAAATTGGGAACCCAACAGCAGCTGTCCTTAAAATAATCAAGATAACTTTGCACTTGATGTAGCATTGTATACTGCATAGAGCTAACAACCAACTGTCCATTATTAATGAAGAAGCATATTCTATAAGAAATGAATTCACCTAAAACCCAAATTAATCTCACACTACTACTTACCTGAAAGATCATGATATGACACAAATACCCATTTTCTACCTCCCAGTTCCTTCTTGGGCTTCTCCATTTGTGCCATGTCTATCTCCTCTAGTTCCTCTCTTGCCTCATATCCTGTGGACTATTTTAGCCTTCCAGTTTTCCAGGTTTTGTCTTTTTTATCTAATGATTTATTAAAATCTGAAAGAGATCCGGTAATTTTAATATAACATAGGTAGTGCTATGTTTCAATAGTTCAAGATTGCTTTGTTTTTTTTTTTATTTCTTGTGACTGTGAAACAACTGTGAGTCCAATAGAGGTATTTAGAATAACATACTAGGAAAACATTTCAAGTTAAGACTGTGCCATATAAACATGAGTTTTTCCTTATTTATTTCTGTAACTGGACAATTCTTCTGACCTCTTTTGGCTCAGTTTCTTTATTTATAATTGCCATGCAGTACTTGTAATTAAAAGGGGCATCGTGTGTGTGTGTGTGTGTGTGTGTGTGTGTGTGTGTGTGTGTGTGTTTCCCAAGATCTTAGGATCAAGTTAGGATCTTGAGTTGCCAATAATTTAGAAGGGGAAAGGAAGCTATTAGAAATAAAAGATTAGGGGCTGGAGAAATGGCTCAGCGGTTAAGGCACTTGCCTCCAGTACCTAAGGCCCCCGGATCAATTCCCCAGGACCCACATAAGCCAGACCCACAAGATGGTGGCTCTGGTGCTCTCTCTCTCTCTCTCTCTCTCTCTCTCTCTCTCTCTCTTTCTCTATCTCTGTATCTCTCTGCTTGAAAAATGATTAAATAAAATATTTTTTTAAAAAAAGAAATAAGGGATTAGCATGGGCCAGGAAAAAAAAAAGGTTGAGCCAGCAATCATTGAGGAGATATGGTAGCACTAGTTGAGGCTTCGTGGTGTTCTCCAGATCCTCATCTACCATTCCTGCTCACACATGCAGGTTCAAATCCCAGACACCAGAAGATCATCAAGAGGGGGGTTACTAGGATTCAAGATTCCAATCGGTGCGCTCATCTCCCTCAGTATCACAAGATGCTTTATTCTAAGTATGTCTGTACACTCATAACCCTCGCATCTTCAGGCTTATACAATCATCAGGTTTTACTCCTAATGATTGCTATCTTTGTACTTTCCTCTAGTAAGTAAAATTAGCATTCTCTCATAAACTGTGAATGCTAAATTGCTAATAACTTCCCTGGGGTTTTCTTTGCATGATGATGCCTTCGATAATTTCATCAAGAGTTTAGAGCACTAAAATATCACAACTTGTACTCTTAAGCACAATAATTTCCCCCAGGTTTAATCAGAAAAATAGCTACATTTTAAAGTAACTTGGGAGAATCTTGAATAAACAATAATCAAGTGACCAGTCCAAAAAAAAAAAAAAACAATTTCAGCTCTTCCTGTTCCTCTTTCCCCTCTTTCTCCTCAAAATTAACTATACAAGTAGAAACTAACAACTCATAGAAAATTAAGAATTCTATATTAAAAACTAAATGTCTAAAAATGTAGGCAAAACATGTAATATGCAAAAACATTTTGAAAGAACATATCAAGGATAAAATATCACACTGTCAGACAAGTTCCAGATAGAGAACAATATGGGATTTCATCTTTCTTCCATTGGAAAATAAAAAGAAAATCTTGCAATAAACCAATGAAAATAACTTTTATTTTCTTCTACAATTTTATGGACTCTTGAGAACGAAGAAACACTGAAAGAGGTAGCAATGAACAAAATACAAACTATATCACATGATCAGGGAATATAGGAATGCTTATTTGCCTATATCTCAAAAGCATAACTTTGCTGTGTTTGAAATTCCTGTGAGATCAAACTTGTAACTATACATTCTATTTTCAAATAAAACTTTGGAAAAAATCAAGAGTAAGCATGTAAGCTTTGCCAAAACAGTTCCTATAGAGTGGAGATTCCAAAAGAGGCCAATTATGAAATTCTACCTTCAAATTTATGACTGTGTTTATTCTATGTGGCTATTTCCTCTGGGTTGGATCACCTCCATCTTGCATTAGGGCAGCTATGAGCCCTGATTGGAAACTCACAAGACTGGACCCACTACTATTCCGTTATGGAAGAGGGGAAGGGCTCAAAAGGCACATGTGGCTCTGCTCCTCCCCTAAGACACATAAATAGTTAACAGTGACTGGGAGGGAAGGAGAGATACTTGTGATAGAACTCCCTGGAAGTTGCTCTTGCTGCTGTAATCCCACGCCCATGTGTCTATAAGTGACCTCCTCAGAACTGTTTCTTTTGTCTCTCATTGTCCTATCTGGCATAAATAAAAACATTATTCCCAGGAAAAGGTATGCTACAGTCTATGCGGCTCCTTTTCTGGAAACAGGAGGACAATATGAGAGTGGAATTTTACAGTCACTTCTCTTTGATCCATATGTTCTTTGTACTTTCTCAGTATCAGACACTGAGCTAGATACCAGAGATTCGATGGCAGGCAAAACAAAAAACAAAACATGTCCTTGAAATCTCAGTGTGTGAAATGGATGGAAGAGGAGAAAGAGGAGGAGGAAAAGGAAAAGAGGGAGAGGAAGAGGAGGGGGAAGATGAAGCAGGAGGAGGAGGAGCCTCAGTATTATAATTGCAGGAGGTGGTTGTTGCGGTCAACTTCCTAGTTGCTACGCAGAAAGAACCCAAGCAAAAGCAGCTTGTGGAGGAATGGGTTTATTAGGCTTACAGACTCAAGGGGAGACTCCATCCTGGCAGGGAAGATGATGGCATGAGCAGTGGGGTGGACATCACCTCTGCCACAGCACTGCAAACAGGGGCAGGAAGGTGTGCCAAATACTGGCAAGAGGAAGCTGGCTTATAACCCCATAAGCCTGCCCCAACAACACAGCTTCATCGAGGTTGTAAAACCCAAACTGCCATCAGCTGAGGATCTATCAATCAGAAGACATTCATTTGTTTGTGGGGGACACCTGGATCAAACCATGACAGTGGTCTTGGTACTCTGAAAGGATGTGAAAGTGACCTACTTGGGAGCATACAGAAGATGTTCTTGAAGTAGCAATACTCTGAAGAGAAAGCAGCTCTCTCCTAGGTGAAAAGGGAAGAAGAGAGTCCTAGAAATGTAAAAAGAACAAAAAAGTTTCCTGTGCTACGAGGGAGGTTATGAGTACAGAGCCCCAGTAAACCAGGCTCTAGGGATCAGTGCTGCTGAGATCAGAAACAAAGAGGAATAATTGAGGGCCTGGAAGTAACAGGACATGACCTCGGCCCAATGCCATCGAACATGACATGATCCTTGGGCCTCACCTGAATATAAAGTAGTTGGCAAAAATTTTATATAATTTTCTGGAAATGAAATGACAGGAACTGAAAGGAAATGACTCATTCACTTGGATCTAGTATCGTGGGCAGTAGAAGAGAAGGCTGATAAGAAGGCAAGCAGCAACAACCTCTGAGTGAGATGATGCAGGAGGGTATATATGTGGTCATCTGGAAACAGCAGTAGGAAGCAAGGAGGGATTCCTTGTCAAGCATGCTCTTGCAAACTGAAACTCATCTCAGTTTTTCCAAGTTACCAATAATCTGCATACAGACAGACACCACAGCTTTCATCAAGGTCACTGAGTCTATTTCTTGGCCTGTCTCCATATTTTATGCTTGTGATTGAGTCATACAGCCATCCCCACCACTATGACATTTCCATAGAATTTATTGTAATAAATCTTTGTAATGTTCAACCTAAATCATTTCAGTCACTTCATTTGGGAGAAAAGGCTATTGTCAGCTCAAAAATCTAAGCCACCTTATTTGAGGACCCAAAGGCATCAGGTGCCTGAGAACATATTAGATCCCACTTATTAAAAGTCTACACTAGACTCCCCAGTCTGCCCATCCACAACACCCAGAGTAGGGACATTCAAGGTGATGGCTTGTTGGCCTTCCCACCTGTGCCACCCTGAATGAGCTTCTAGCACTCCCTAACCCTGGTCACTCAGTAGTCTACCTGGGATCCAGTTGAGCACCCCCACTCCTAATTAAGTACACAGACCCAGATTGGGGAATAATCTCACTTGGTGCTTGTATCACCTCCTGTCCTCCATGCCTATACCACCCTGAGTACAAACCACTGAATTCAACACACTTCCTGACTGAGACCCACAGAGATACTCTGGGAACAGGAGACTCCTCAGTCTTCCGGTGTGCCCTGTTGAGACCTGCTAAGGTAGGCCACCACTCCACACAAACTTGGATCAAGGCTGACAATTCAATACATTCAATACAGTCTCCACAAAAGCCAATGTTGCTTCATTTACAGCAAATACAATAGGACTATATCCAGATTATCAAATCCCAATGCAAAACAAATGACACAAGAAAATAAGGCAAGATATCTCTACTAAGAATGCCTAGTCCCATCGTGAAAGCCTCTAATGAAAACTATACAGAGGAAACTCCAGACATAGAAATCCAAAATGCAATTATGTTAGCGTATTCAACAAGCTTTATCAGGCTCTGAACAAATGGCTGAACAAAATGGAAGGGAATATAAAAGAACTCAAAGTCTGAATGAAATAGATGAGAAACAACAACAAAAAAGAAATCAATAGACCATGAAATGGACACAAAAATGACACAGTCAAAAGCAGGAATGACTTCCAAGAGACAATAAGAAAGTCAAAGCAGGGAATGAAAATGGAACCGAATATATAGATGTAGATGCTGAAGAAAAACCTAATGGAAATCAAAAATAAAATAACTCATCTCAAAGCCCCCAAGAAAGCCTCACCAACAGAATATATCATGTGGAGTACAAACTATCAGAGCATGAGGACAAAACAGAGGATATAAATGGAGAAGCCAAAATTAATGACAAATTTTAAAAAGTGCATGAACACAACATGATGGAAACGTGGGACACCTTAAAAAGACCAAGGGCTCAAATCATGGGTATATAAGAAAGGGAGAACCAAGGGCATAGAGAATATCTTCAACAAAATCATAGGAGAAAAATTTCTGAATGTTACAAAAGAGAGGCCCATGCAGGTATAAGAGTCAAAAGAATGCCAAGTAGAATAGAAAGAGTAGAAAAGGAATCCCCTACATCACAGTATTGTTAAAACACTAAACACAGAAAACAAAGAGACAGAGCCAAAAGCTGCAAGAAGTAAAGAGCACATCACTTCCAAAGAAAAGCCCACCAGAATTATATGAGATCTTTCCATGGAAACTCTGAAAGCCATGAAGGCTTAGAAGGAAATATTTCAAGTCTTGAAAAACCAAAACTGAAAACCCAAATTATTATACACCTCAAAATTAGTCTTCATAATAGCAGGCAAAGAAAAATTGTTCCATGATAAAAGCTTGCTTTATGAATATATGAGCACAAAGCCACCAGCCCTGCAGAGAATATTGAATGGAATGGTTTGCACTGAAGTCAAGAACAAACATACTTAAGAAGCTACAGAAGGGAAAATACGCAATAACCAAAACTAGAACAGATGTGAAAGCAAATGAAGATCAAGAAAACACCGAACTCCACAGTCTTCAACTTTGCAGGAATTAACTCACACCTCTCAATCATAACTCTGAACCTTAGTGAATTCAACCTCCTCAATCAAAAAAAGATATATGTTAACAGGCTGGAGGATCAGAAACCTAGATTCATCCATTTTCTGTCATGAAAAACCTACCTTACCATTAAAGATAGACATCACCTTAGGGTAAAAGGATGGAAAAAAGATATTAAAAACAAATGCAAATAAGAATTAAAATGGACCATAAGCCAAAGATAATCACAAGATATAAAGAATACCACTTGATATTCATCAAAGGAACAATTTAATAAGAGGATATTACTATCACAAATATATATGCACCAAACACAGGTGCATCAAATTTTATAAAGCAAAATCTACTGGACATTAAATTCAGACACAAAAACCTACACAGTAAGAGTGGGTGACTTTAATAAGTCACTGTCATCAATAGACAGATCCTCTAAACAGAAAAAAAAAAAAACAGAGAAGCAACACCACAGATCAACTGGACTTAACAGAATGTATACAGCATTCCATTCAAACTCTATCGATTCTTCTCAAGAGCCCATGGAACCCTCTCCAAAAATAGCTCATATATTAAGACATAAAGCTTAGCCTATTGCTGGTATATCCCTGTGCCAAAATTTGGTTATTACCCCCCACACACAGACATACACACAGTGAGCTATTGGTCAGAGACACTCCAAAACAAAGGCAGGCCATTGCCAAAACACTTAGTTGCTCATTAGAACTAAATAGTAAGACCCTATTGTTGAAAACACCACTGGCTGGTCATAGGATATTGAGAACTGAGAACTGAGCAGAAAATTAGCTCCCGGCTGGCTACCTCTCATGCTTCCTGCTGGGAGATCAAGGTCACTGACAGTGTGAACAAGCAGTGGGTCTTCAAGCTATAAAATCAACCAGCCAGGCAACATGAACATACTTGTGCAACAGTGCACATAGGTTATGGGAATAATCAACTGCTCTCTGATTGGACATGAGGCCTGCTCCAGGGAGGAAACTCATGCCTGGTACTAAGCAGCAGAAGCCTATGAGTTGCAAGATCATAGATGCTAGAGAGAAGCTTCTACTGCCCTTTGGCTAAAAGGAGAGATTATGCCTATCAAAATAATCTTCTAAATGTTCATGTTTATCTCTTTTGATCCATGCTATTTTCATTCTTGACTAGAAAACCTGCTTTTTATAGATACAGCAAATATCAGAGGGACCCAAGCCACATCAGTATGACCAGAAAGGACAGCTGACTGCCTAACACAGACAAACATTTCTATCATTTCTGCCAGGACCCAGAAAACATTACAGAGGAAGTGGTGGGTTAACTATGAATGCTGTTCTCACTGCTAGCCTGAGAATCTCCTCCAAAGAGATTGTAGTAGACACTGAGAAGACTCAAAACTCATCAAAGCAGAAGCTTCTTGGATAGAGCTCAACACTAACAAAGACTTATCATACACCTCCAAAGCTCGGGGAACATTGTGGAAGGATAGAAAGAATGTGAGAACCACAGGGTGGGAAGGCACTGTCCTCCCCCCACAGAACAGTATTGGTGCACTGGTGACCCCACCGTGATTACCAATAAATCTAAAGGAGGGAGGGCCCTCAGTGGGATGATGAAGGGAGGAGAGAGGAAATAAAAGTATTATCCAGTGGGAATGTGACCAATTTCAATACATTCAAAAAATAAACTAACTAAATTAAAAGGTCTACACTGTACTTAGTACTGTATAACACTACACTTAGTCCTATCGATACCTGTGTCTAAACTAAGGAATGAAGTACACAAAAATTTCCATGAAATATTAATCTGAATGTTAATATGTGAAAAACTATAATGATATATATTTCTTGATTATGATTTTTGGGACCTACAGTAAAGTTCATGTGTTTTAATTATACTTTAGTCTTCTTACTAATTGCTATATAAGAGGGAACCTTAAGCTAAATAATATTAGTGATGAATATTGACTCACTATTTTAACCGTATATAACCATAAATATATATGTATATATATATATACATATATGTGTGTGACATAGAACTACATGTGCAAAAATGTGATTAATGATCTTAAGAAAAAAACTTCAGAACGTCAGTATCAGTATTTAAACATTTTCCCTTTATTTTTTAAAAACATTTTTATTAATTTGAGTGCACATGCACGAATGTATCCTGTGTGTGCAGGGTTGGGGGAGGGGTGCGTGCATGCACCAAGGCCTCTTGCCACTGCAAACACACTCCAGATGCATTCACCACTTTCCGTATCTGACTTTGCATGGGTACTTTAGAATCAAACCTGGGCCAGCAAGCTTCCCAAGCTTCTCTTTCCTCTGAGCCATCTTCACGGCTCACAACGTTTTCCCTTTCAAGTGATGACTATGTACGCATTCTAGAAATGCTGCCATTGGTTAGAACATTTTTGAGAGCCTGTTTTAAAAACGTTTTCAGAGCAGCACAGTCGTTTCAAAAATTCTTCAGTGGTTGAAGGCTTCGTGATGTGGCAACTGCTTTGTTTTTGTTTTTGTTTCTTTGGAAGTAATTAATAACAGGAGATGGTAAATAACTTTTGTCTATGGTGAGTAATAAAAAAAAAAAAACAACAAAAAACTGGCTACCTCTGGTGCAGCTCATACCCCCTATCCTATGGACAGATTCAGAATGCGCACCGAGGAAGGACCCCAGTGGGTAGGGGACAGAGAGGAGGGAAATGGGGGCACATTCACAAGATTTTCTCATACAATGTATAAACTTATTCATAATAAAGATATTTTAAAAAACAAGAAGCAGCTATAATAGGAAAAGATTCTTTTTTGTTCATGAAATGATGGCAAATGTTAGGAATAAAAGTAACTTAATAAATTGAGACACATTATACAGGAGACTCTTTAGAAGGGAAAATAAGTCACCACTCCCTTCCTTGAAGAAGAAAAAAGACCAAAATCAACAAAATCACACATGAAAAAGGATACTTTATAATCGATGTCAATGAAATGCAGAAGACCATTATTAAGACATACCTTAAAACACATATTCTGCCACATTGTAAAATCTGAAACACGTGGATGCATTTATAGATTCATATGACCTACAAATTAAACCAAGATGAGATAAGCAACTTAGATCTATAACAAGTGATAAGATTGCAGCAGTAACTTTCAAAAATCCCAATTTTCAAAAGTCTGGGCCCAAACTGATTAATTCTACAAGACCATTAAAGATGAAACAATGTCAATGCTTCTCAAACTAATTAATAAAATAGGGAAGAAATGCTACCAAGCTCTTCATATGAAGCTGGTATTACCCTGACACCAAAACCAAAATATACAAAACCCCACCTGCATAACTTCCACCCAATAGAGATAAAGACACATCTTCAAAGAACATTACAGATCAATCTCTCTGTTGAACAGAGATGCAAAATTTTCAATAAAATAATTGTAAAATTAATTCAATGACACATGAATAATACCATTCCCCATTATCAAATTGCCTTCTTTCCAGAAATGTAGAACTGGTTTAACATATGTAAATCAATCCATAGTCTCAAGGACAGAAATCACATGATCATTTCAATACATGCAAAAAAGCCTATTTCCATAATCAACTATTCCTTCATGATGAAAGTCTTGAAGAAATTAGGAACAAAAGGAATAGATCTTGACATCATAAAAGCTATATACAACAAACCTATAGCTAGCATTATACTAAAAAAAGATAATCTCAAAGTATTTCCACTAAAATTAAGAATAAAACAAAAGTGTCCACTCTCTCCTATTCAATAATGTGCTTGAGGGCTTAGCTAGATCACTGAGACAAGATAAAGTAATAAAAATGTTACACATTGAAAAGGAAGAAGTCGGGGTATCCTTATTTGCAGAGATATGAGTCTGTACATATGAAACCCCAAAGATTCTACTAATGAACTCTTATACCTGATAAACACTCAGCAGAGTGGCAGGATCAAAAATTAGTGTGTAGCCTTTTAATATATCAGGAAAACAACTCCATTTGCAAAATCCTCAAAAATAATAAAACAAAACACCTTAGAATAAACCTAAGTTAAGAAGTTAAAGACCTCTACAATGTAAATTTTAAAACACTGGAGAAATTTAAGAAGGCACTCAAAGACAGAGAGAACTCCCATCTTCCTGGAAGAATTGGTACTGCAAAAATTCCCATCATACCAAAAACAATTTACAGATTCAGGGCAATACCAATCGAAGTCTCTGTGTCATTTTTCAGTATTAAAATTCATATTGAAGCATGAAAAAGTCTATGGATAGTCAAATCAGTCCTGAACACAAAGCAGTATCTTTATTTGTATCTGGCAGTATCACCACCTGACTTTAAATTATACTACAGAACCATAGTAATGAAAACATCATTACACTGATACAAAACAGACATAGCAAATAGAATAAATATAAATCAATATATGTTATGTAGCTATAGCCACATAAATTTTGACAAAATTGACAAACCTATACATTGGAGAATACAGTCTTTTCCTCCTCCATTGGTTCTTGGAAATAGATGTCTACATTCAGATCAATGAAACTAGATGCCTATTTTGCTCCTTGTATGTAAATAAACTCCAAATAGATCAAAGACCTTACATTAAGTAAGGCCTGAAATTCTGAAACTGTTTTGGCAAAAAGTTGAAAAAACACTTCAAGGTATAAGCATAGGTAAGGAGTTTTGAATAGAACTCTAGTTGCTAAAGAAATAATGCTGAATTTTGATTAAGTGAAACTCCATAAAAGAAATCAAAAAAAGTAAATAAGAACTAAAACAACCCAATCAGTAAATAGGCTAATGAAATGAACATATAATTCTCAAAATATGGGGTACAAACGGTCAATAAATATGAGAAAAAGTTCAGTCTCACGAGGCAAGAGAGATGCAAATTAAAACTATAGTTAATTCTATCTCCTCCTGGTCAGAAAGTCAGTCATTTAGAAAACAATAAATTCTGGTGAGAAGGATGATCAAAGGAACCCTCAGACACTGCTATTAGGAATGTAGACTAGACCAACAACAAGTGTGAAAGTCCCTCAAGAAACTAAAAATTGATCTCCCATTTGACCCAGCTGTATCATTCCTGGATCTTTGCCCACTTTAAGTCAACAAATCCCAGAAATACTTATTCATGTTTACTACAGCACTCTCCACAATAGTGAAGTTGTGGAACCAGCCTAAGTGATCCTCAACAGAGGAACTGATAAAGAAAATGCGGTGTAGATAGATGATAGATAGATAGATAGATAGTATTAGAATTAGTTTTAGCTTTAAGAATGGTAGAGTTTAGGGCTAGAGAGATGGCTCAGCGGTTAAAGCACTTGCCTCCAGTGCCTAAGGCTCCTGGTTCAATTCCCTAGTACCCACATAAGCCAGACCCACAAGGTGGTAGCCCTGGTGCTCTCTCTCTCTCTCTCTCTCTCTCTCTCTCTCTCTCTCTCTCTCTCTCTCTCTCTCTCTCTGTGTGTGTGTGTGTGTGTGTGTGTGTGTGTGTGCTTGAAAATGAATAAATAAAATATTTTTTTAAAAAAAGAATGGTAGAGTTTGTTTCAGCTTTGGGATCTGCTTTAGCTCAAACCCAGCCATGACAGAATGAATGACTGCTGCATGAAACTGCCCACAAGCCCCCCTTGGCCTTCTCCCCAGAATGTAAAGGAACTCAATTCTGTTAAAAGTAGGGCAAATGGTCTTGGCTGTCACAAATAGAAACCAGATGTTTGCCTAGAGATTAGGTTCCCGGAAAGTATATGTGACCACCAGGATGTAGGCAGAAGGTCTCAGGACAAAAATTTGCTTCAGACACATAATGAGTAACTAGCCAGGATGCACAGGCTTGTGGCTCAAAGTTCACAGATGAAGCAATCGGGAACCAATCACTTTAGAGCACATTAACCTCTATGTATTGACCAATCAACAAGGCAGAATGTGTTTCCACCACTAGCTACACAAATCATTTTAAAAGAATATCTTATGAATTTCCCGCTGTGTGCTGTGATTCACTATAATAGAAGCCCACTGGCTCAAACTGTATATAAGCTGGAAGAAATTTTCAGACAGGGTCCATGTTGAAACCCGCTATGCTGGGCAGATACTCGGACCCCAGCTAGCTGGAAATAAAACTCACTGTGTGACTTGCATTTATTGCATGTGTCCTCTGTCCTTCTGAGGGGTGGTTGATCTTGGACCCTAACGATAGATAGAGAGATGATAGATAGATAGATGATAGATAGATAGATAGATTTTTTCAGCCATAAAGAAGTTATATCATTTGCATATTTGTAAAAATGGTTGTAACTGCAGTTAATCATATTAAGTGAATTATGCCAGTCTCAGAAAGTTAAATACTGCCTATTTTCTCTTACTTTAGTTTCTAGATTTTATGTAGATACATAAAGTTGTGTGTGTGTGTGTGTGTGTGTGTGTGTGTGTGTGTGAAGTGGAAGCAAAAACAGTCTAGGGGAATAAAGAGGAATAATTAGAAGAAAGGAGACAAAGGTAAGGGGAAGAGGCTATCGGCCAGGCATAGTCTCAAAGTACATTATATACTTGTATAAAAATGTCCTCCTGCAGCCTAGCACAATGTAGAATAAATATCTACTAATGAATATATATATATTCATTATATATATATATGAATGATTATGTCATTTTCCTGTGTGGCTGCCTCTGTAGACTTTTTTTTTAAATTTCTACATTTTCCTAATTTCTCAAGTTACACTTTTAAGTGTTTGACTTTATTTAGTGCCTCCTCCTGGCTCCTGGGAAAACTTTCGTAATTTAATGCTAATGCATGTTTTGAACTATAATCTCCATTCCCCTTATTTGGACTACACTTTTCCTCCTAAATTTCTCTTCCTTTCCATCTGGCACAAGCTGCAAATAATAATAATTTCCTTTAAACGCCCACCTTCATGGCTCTTTATGCATTCTGTATCACTCCCAGCTCTTCCCCCAAACAGACCCTTTAGAAGAAAAACAACAAAAAGCCTCTCATTTTAAAGAAACTCAGGCCATTATGCCATGCGATTCGGTATGGTGTTTATCATGTTCCGACATTCCATGCATCTTGGCATCAAAGAACACTGCTTTATTGTGACATTTTCAAACGAAAGCTACACGACAGTAACAGTTTCCAAAGAACTCTCATCTACCTTGGCAACATTTATGAGTGGTGGGGGGAAAATTCATAAAAACCACCGCTTTGAGCAAAATGCTACAACGATTATTTAGCAAACAAGCTCACATATTAGAATGGTAGAGGGAAAGATTGCTTCTAAGACTAAATTACACTTTACATACAGGCGCTGCTGCGCCCGTGAATGACTTTCTACAGAGGTTTCATTTAAATTATAGCTCTTGCTAAGCAAACATCTCACAGTTTGCGTGTGAATTTAAATTATGCATCTAACAGGCAGCATGTTTATGGAAAAAAGTCAAGTCGATTGATTGCTAAATTGTTACAATGTTTGTAAGGGACAGAAATAGTTAGGTTACTGGACAATGAAGAAGCTGGGAAAGAGGTCCCCATTACCCTCCAGTAAGAAAAGGGTTTGGTGATTCTGGACCACGGTGAGTGACCAACCTTTGGCTTTGTTGAGAGACACCAAACATTGCCTTAGTCTTTTCTCTTTAGAAATATAATTTGATAACTTCTGTTTGGAGAGTATGAATCTGGAACAAGCACTCTGGACAACTTCCCATTCTATTTTAATTCCTAGAAAATAAGGCGAATCTATTGAGCTGTCCTGAATTAAGGAAAATGCATTGGTAGGCAGTTGGACAGGCATATTGGTGAATGGACAGTATCAGGGGTAATGAACCTACAAAAAGGGTGTCATGGTTTCATCCAGGTGTCCCCCACAAACAAATGAATGCGTTCTCAGTGATCTATCCTCAGCTGATGGCACTTTGGGTATTAAAATCTCACTAGAGCTGTGTTGTTGGGGGTGGGCTTATGGGAGTTATAAGCAAGCTTCCCCTTGCCAGTATTTGGCACACCTTCCTGCCACTATTTCCAGTGCTGTGGCAGAGGTGATATCCACCCCTCTGCTCATGCCATCGTTTTCCCTGCCAGAATGGAGTCTCCTCTCGAGTCCATAAGTCAAATAAACCCATTCTTCATTGTGGTAGTTTGAACAATGTCCCCCAATAGATTCAAAAGTTTATTATAATTGTAAATTGATTCCAGCCAGTTCTGGCTGGAGGAGGTGTGTCACCTTGGCCAGATCCTAGGGTTCAGCCCTAAGGTGTTTCTGGGGTGGGTCTGGAATTCTAGCTATACGTACGCAAAAAGCAGTCTGAGTTCAAACCTGTAGTTCCTCTTGTTTGCTATTTTGGAGTGTGCTTGCTTGAGGTGCTGGTGGTGGGTTTTTCTGTCTCTGTTTGGATCTGTGAAAGGGGGAACAGCGATCTGTTAGTTTGAATAAATACTTTCCTCCCCAAAATTGTGCCTGGTTTGGAGATTCATGCCAGCGGCGTGTGGCTGACTATGACAGATTTGGTACCAGAAGTGGGGTGATTTGCTGAGATGAATCTGACCATGTGGATTGTGATCTTCTGGGACTTGTGTGCTGGAGGAATGGACATGGACTTGATACTTGCAACTGAAGATGCCTTCTAAAGTGGTAAGCCAAGTTTTATGGACTTTTCTCGTGAAAATTTGGAAATGCTCAGTGCAGAGAGAATTGCATTTGGAGGCTAGGCTTGTGAACTTTCTAAGGGGAAGGAGAGACTACAGAAAACTTTAATAGAAGTGTGTGCCAGGGCCAAGGGGTGGATGCATCCTACTGCCCATGCCCAGAGAGTTTGACCAAGGCTGAACTTAAGAAATGGACTGTGTGCTTGGCTACGGATACAGGACTGAAATTTAAGATTTGAAGTTGGAAAAACCTCAAAGCAAGTTTAACTTACTGGCCCAGAGACTGGCTTTTGATTATGGCCCAACTGCTTTACATTAAAACAAAGGAGAAATGCTGAGGTGTTTCCCAATCAGGAAGGACAGTAAGATGGACTGTGCAAACTCTTTGGAAAAGAAATCACCGAAAGAAAGGAATCTGCTCTTCAAGGTCATGTTTATTTTGTCCTGAATTGACATGAGGAATGCATACATGGAGTGGGTCATGAAGTGCACATGGTTCCAGGAGCTGCTACTGAGATGTGGTATTTGGAACAGGTCGTGAAGTCCCTGATTGGCCAGTGAAGCAATTGGGAGGTGGACCATGGCTTGCAATGGAGACCCGAAGATGTTTTGGACATACCAGGACTGTGCAAGGGCTACCATGGAGCGCTGTTGGCTCAGGATGGAAGTTTTCCCAGCTACTAAGCTAAGCTGGAGGGACAGAATTAAAAAATCTGGAGACCGTCTGTCACTGTGCTGTGGGACTTGAACTGCAGATGTGGATGTTTGCTGATGTTTGTTGAGTTTGCATTGACCCAGTCTTTCCTTGTTATGCCTCATAGCAGTTGGAAAGCTTTGCTCTGTGCCATTACAGGTTAAAAATTTTGTAACTTGTTTTGATTTTACAAAATTTAAAGTTGATGAAGACTGTGGGACCTTTAAAGTTGGACTAAACATAATATAGATAGTTATAATTCTATTGGGAGCCAGGGGTGGATTGTGGTAGTTTGAATAATGTCCCCCAAGAGATTCAAGAGTTTATTATAATTGTAAATTGTCTCCAGCCAATTCTGGCTGGAGGAGGTGTATCACCTTGGCCAGATCCTAGAGTTCAGCCCTAAGGTGTTTCTGGGGTGGGTCTGGAATTCTAGCTATACATATGCAAAAAGCAGTCTGAGCTCAAGCCTGGAGTTCCTCTTGCTTGCTAGTTTGGAGTGTGCTTGCTTGCTTGAGGTGCCTGTGGTAGGTTTTCTGTCTCTGCTTGGATCTGTGAAAGGGGGGCCAACCTTTCCTTAACTTCCCCTGGATCTGTTAGTTTGAATAAATACTTTCCTCCCCAAAATTGTGCCTGGTTTGGAGATTCATCCCAGTGGTGTGTAGCTGACTATGACACTCATCAAGCCACTTTTGCTTGGGTTCTTTCTGCTCAGGAACTAGAAAGTTGACTACAACAAAGGTCATTCAGCCTTTGCAGGGATGCCTGGCTCTCAGGTACACAGTCACCTTTGCAGGGATGCCTAGCTCTCAGGTACACAGTCACCTTTGCAGGGGATGCCTGGCTCTCAGATACACAGTCACCTTTGCAGGAGATGCCCGGCTGTCAGGTACACAGTACCTTTGCAGAGGATGCCTGGCTGTCAAGCACACAATCACCTTTCCCAGGGATGCCTGGATCTCAGGTACACAGTCACCTTTGCAGGGGATGCCTGGCTCTCAGGTACACAGTACCTTTGCAGAGGATGCCTGGCTGTCAGGCACACAGTCAACTTTGCAGGGGATGCCTGGCTCTCAGGTACACAGTCACCTTTGCAGGGGATGCCTGGCTCTCAGATACACAGTCACCTTTGCAGAGGATGCCTGGCTGTCAGGCACACAGTCACCTTTCCCAGGGATGCCTGGCTCTCAGGCACACAGTCTGGAAAACCACTGTGTACTCTGCAGCAGAGCATCTTCCTTGCATCCATGTGTGTCCATTCTTCACAAATGTAGGAGGAGGGGCAGGATGTTTGTCACATCCACATATAATTCCAGTGTTGCACAATTTGATGGCTGAGGCATTCTTCTATCAATAGTCCTTGGGAATTTTATGATCTTTCATCACTTAAGATAAATACAGCACTACAGTGTAGGATCAGGGTGGCAGTCAAGTGCATTCATTCAACAGAGAACAAATATTTTCCATGGCCCCAAGTCTTCCTTTGGCACAAACAACAAGGAAGAAGGAAGTATCCACCGGCATCCTATTCAAGCCAAAAAGAACCCAGGAGGAAATAACTGTGTGTGTGTGGTGGTGGTGGTGGTGGGGGAAACAGACTAAAAATCTTGCCATTTGACAGTCTAGAAAACCCATTAGTATATCTAACTGCATGCTGTAATAAGCATGTGTACGAGTAGGGCTTTTGGTTACAAAGTGACTTGCTTGCATTATATCATTTATATACTATTATTCAACTGACAAATTTATAGAAATTGACTTAAGAGAAATTTTCTTTATGAAGCCCAACTTGTTTTTACAACAAATATATGCCAAGAAAAGTTACAGGGTTGGAGAATATCTGCATGGTATTGCCAGAGGTCACAAAACTGTGGAAAAGGGAGGAAGAGGTGTATCCGTGGCTGTAAAATGATCCTGTGGTGATAACAATGTTCTTATCTCAAGTTAAGTGGTGGCCTGCATGTGTATTAAAATGGCATAGCACTTAACGTGTTGCACTGGGTCTTCCAAAGAGATGTACTGCAGTCCTATTCTTCAACCTAAGGAAAGGATGCTCAGCCTGTTCAAAAGATGTCTATCTCCCAACTAAAGAGTCTGAAGAAAAACTGGGTGTGCTGCAGCAGAATGTGTCTTTCCAAGAGCCCTGTGAGTGCATCTTTCACAAAGGCAAGAGGGAGGGTGAAGGGGCTTTCACATTCTCACAGAACCCCGGCATGTACACATTCACATTCCTATACACCTCTATGTACATTAGGCAAGTTATAGAATCAGCCGTATGTCTATCAACAGAGAACTGGATACACGATGTATTTTTATGCAGCTGTAAAGGAGAATGAAATTATATAATTTGAAGAAAAATGGAACTAGAAATTATCATGTTAAGCAAAAGCTCAACTCAGAAAGATAAATATTACATGTTATCTCAACTGTGAAGAATCTAGATGTAAATATATTTTATATAATTATATATTTATTTATAGTCATATTACTTATATGAATGTATGACTTTGAAGCATAAGAAGGACTAATATTTGAGAGGAAAAAGGAGACAAAGTGAGAGGTCATAGGAGTTATATGATCAAAGTTCATTATATATATATGCATGAAAATGTGGTAACGATGCCATTAGCTGATACAACAAATATATGCTAATAAGACAGAAAAATGTGACCTTGTGTAGAAATAGTGTCACTGTAGATATAACTAGTTAAGAAGGCAATCTAGAGCACGGTGGGCCCCTAATCTGATATGACTGGTGTCCATATAAGAAAAATAATATTTGTACCTATGTGCACAGAAAGAGGACCTGAAGACACAGAGGAAGAAGAAGAGCCATTCATAGACTTAGCAGTGTTCTGGTAAGTCAAGTGCTAAGGCTTTAAATGAAGTTTGTCCCCCCCCCCAAAGAAAAACACCTCATTTTGGAGTTGAAGCCCCATTGTGAGGTATTAAGAGGACTGGAAGTTAATCTGATTATAATATTTAGAAGAAGGTGCCTTCTAAAGGTGCCTGGTTTAGACAGGGTCATCAGGGCATAACTATGATTGAATATTGCTGCCTTTATAAAAGAGACCAAAGGACATGCAAATGTTCTCTGTAGCTCATCACATGGTCATCTATAATGCCTCAGGATAGAGCTCCATCAGCACGAAGACCATGACCAGATGTGCCCTTTCAACGACTGTAGACTAGAACAGGGACCTAAAATCACCTTTCTTTTCTATAACTTAGCCAGTCCATAAGACTATGTTATTTGCAATAGAAAATTGACTAATATACCAAGAAAGAAGAGCTGAGAAGGCCTGTCTCCTGGAGGCTTGGGAGAAAAGCTCACCCAAGACGCTCTGATTTTGGATTTCTAGTCTCCATAACTAAGGAAGAAGTCCTCATCACTCTAAGCCAGGAGCTTTGTTGTCCCTTGATATGAAAGTCTGGGGAAATTAAAAGAAAGCTAGAGATATATGCATTCATAAATAATGATGCATGTGAAGCTGGTAACATCTGAATGAAGTCAGTAATTTGGCGATCCTGGAGGGAGTTGGGCACAATATACAGGATTTCACTGCATTGGTTCCCCACACACACTTCACATGGATCTATAATTACCTCAAAACATAAAAAAGTATAGAAAAGTGGGGTGACTTCAAGTACATCAGCTCCTCAATGTGTCAAGAGGCAATTCAGGCAGCTACATTAACCCCAGTTTAAAAATGAAAAAAATGGGGCTCCAAAGAAATTTACCAGCTTCCCAAAATTCATAAGGAAATACAGTTTTTGAACTGCAACCTCCATCTTGTTTTGCTGTGCTGTGTTATTCATATGCATATATCAACTTTGTCAGCTCACTCAAGATGACAGACTTCCAATCCGTAACAGGCATTTCAGGAGGTCAGGGAAATAATAGTCACTGTAAAAGAAGGAGGATGGAAAACCTGATCTCACTCTCCGATGGGGATTCTGCTTATATTTTTCAGAAGGAAGTGAGAGAGCCAGGGACAACCCAATTCCACCAAGAAGACATGGGATGGATGATTGCTGACATCCTGGCAAGAGATAAACCACCCCTGGCCTATCATATAGGCCCCAAATGAAACCTATGAGAAAATGGTGTGATAAACAAGAGACCTACCACCAACAGCAAGTCAGATAACCCAGGATAGGTCAAGAAGACAAACACCAATGATAAGTGCAGAGACACTTAAGATCTCAACAATAAAGCAGACTTAAAAACTCACCCACCATGACTCAGGGAATTGAGCAGAAAAGGTGATGGAAAGAATGTAAGAGCCATTGTGGGGGAGAATATTGCCCCCCTCAGCAACAATACACAAAGTGAGAGTGGGGGTGGGGTGGAGGTGGGGGGACTGGCTATCTCTTGTATAATTCATAACCCCCTACTCCATGGACTGATCCAATAAACCCAAACAGGAGGATAGCCAGTGGATTGAGGACAGGAAGAAGGAAAATGGAGGCACCATCCATCATAAGAGTTGCTCATACAATGTATCTAATTATGGATAATAAAGATATAAATTTAAAAAAATAACCCTGATGGAAGAGGAACAACCTCCACTGCCTTTGTTTGCAGGGAAAAGAGACGTGATACTTGTTATCTTATTACCAACTAGCCATGCCTAGGGGAAAGCTGCTCCCAGCCTGCTCACTGGGAAGAGATCTCAAGTCCATGTGGCCAGTTTCCCTTAGCAGGGACAATGGAGGAAAGGGCTCACCATCATAATTCTGAAGCATGGGCACATTGGGCCTGGGGGGCTAGAGAGAGGAGAGTCATGCATCAAATAACTCACCCCAGCACTGGCCCATCTCACTATCAATTTTCATTGTAGACAAACGCACCTGGAACAGAGACCAGCAAGCCAAGAAGTGATCATCTGTGCAAGAGTGGCGCTAAACCTAGGTGTGTAATCCACAGCTTGCTGATTGGGTCAGAGATCCACTCAGTGGCAAGGAACACTTAACTAGAACTGGGATCCAAGGCAAAATTTTATGGAGACCAAGAACCTGGACTCCAAGAGGAAACTCCCACTAAGCAGGGATCTACAGAGAGGCTACACCCATTAGAATCTTACCAAATTAGCAATGTTTCTCTCATTTAACCTATACTGATCTCACTCTCCAATGGAGATTCTATTTGTATTTTTCAGAAGGCAGCGAGAACCATGGACAACCCAGTTCCACCAGCAAGCCATGGGATGATGGCTGACACCTAGGCAGGAGATGAACCACCCCTAACTTACCGTATAGATCCTTTGAGAAAGTGGAGAGATGAGCAATAGAGTTGCCTCCATAGCAAGTCTGATAACCTATGAAAGAGTAATGGAAACAGACACCAAGGATATCCAACACAGTCCAAAGCAGTAATCCAGAGACTCTTAAATTCTCAAAAGCAAAGCAGACTTAAAACTCACCCACCATGACTCCGGGAACTTTGTGGAAGAGGGGGTGGAAAGATTGTAAGATCCATGGTGAGGGAGAATATCCAGAGACATGGCCTCTCCTTAAAAACAACACACAAAGGAAAAAAAGGGGGGCTACTTTTTGTACAATTCACAGCCCCCCATCCCATGGACCGGTCCGGCAATCCCACTGAGGAGGACCCCCAGTGGGTTGGGGACAGGGAGGAGGAAAATGGGGGTATATCACAAGACTTTCTTATACAGTGTATCTAATTACCAATGATAATTTTTTTTTTATTTTTAAAAGCACAAGGAAGAGGGTGCTATCTGTCAGTCTCATTACTGTTCCAGGCAGCTATCATACAGTGTCTCTGATAGCCTGGGTGGTTTATGTATGTGAGAGATGCAGAAAACATCAATGGCTGGACAATAAGGAGTTAAGGGTTAACACCTCCCCCCACTTCTTACCTAAGCTTAACAGAAAAATGGGGAGCAATGTGCCAAATTACGTTTGATTCAGGCACAGACTGGAAAAGGATGAGGGTATTTGTTGGGCACTGCCTGTTGGCACTGCTACTGAGGGCACAGAGAACAAAGGGTTAAGGATGTATGAGTGAGGTGAAACCCCGATAATTTGGTAGGCGTTTCCCGGCTCCATCAACCCTGACTCCCAACCCCCATGGGCCAGCCACAGAAACCAGCATTTCCATCTCAGCATGACTGGCATTGGGTATCAGAAAAACTTCCTTGTACCCATCCCCACAGACCGTGGCTAGCATCACGTATTTCCTGCCACTCAGGCCCCCAAATTAGGTATTCTCAGATTGTCCATACCCACCTATCCCAGTGCAGGCCGCCAACTCACCACCCCCATCAACCAATCTCCTTTTCTCTTCCCCATTCCCCATTCCCCAGACCCCCTTTTTCCTATAAATGTAAGTTCCCCCAATTGAATAAAGAACCACGTGAATATACTATACACATCTGCTCACCTCTGTGCCTCACCAGACCACCCCTGCATCAGCCCCCCAGCTCTGTGGACCCCGCCCCCGGAGGTGAAAAAAACAGGTATTGATGCTGATTGTCTTGAATTCATTTATCTATTTATTTGAGAGAGAAAGAGACAGACACACAGAGAGAATGGGCACACCAGGGCCTGCAGCCACTGCCAGCCAACTCCAGACACATGTGCCACCTTGTGCAGCTGGCTTTACGTTGGTACTAGAGAATAGAACTCTGGTCCTTCTGCTTTGCTGGCAAATGCCCTCACCGCTAAGCCATCTCTCCAGTCCCTTGAATTCATTTAGACATTTCTCTATGCAAGGAATCTGGTTCATGGATTTCAAAAGTCCTCATTTGATATTTTCAGGCAAATGGGTCATGAACAGAGAGACATTAAGACATGTCTCATTAGATGTGAGAAGTGACAGGAGCAAGTTCAGGAAACCTTAAAACCCCAGATCTCTGTATCCACCATTGATTCTCTCTCTTTCTAAGAAGGGGAGAGGCTTTGCTCACTGGAAGTTCCCCTCCCTCCTCAAAGTAGAGCAGAGAAGCTCTTCAAACACAGCCTGCAGATCCTGAGTGGGCAGAGGAAATCCAGGGCAGATTCCTGCATGCACCGTTTTCTCCCTTTGCTGAAGCCTCTTTATTTTCCTGTAATTGGATCTGATGAAAGGAAATATAGAAATAGATGGAGCTGAAAACCCATATGAATCTTTTGCTTGTAGACTTATTACTTATTGACTCATAGGCTACCTGCCCTGAGACAAATATAATTATTGAGCAATTATCCTGGGTTCCTTGGGGGAGGAAAAGAGATTCAGGGATGTATTCTGTCCAGCCATGTAAGTCTACACTGGCTGCAAGCATTCTGATAGTCATAGTTACAGCATTAAGAAAGTAGCTGGATATTCACATGCGTTTCACTGAGAATGCATTATCCCTCTGTCTCTTACACTGGTACTTCTCAAAGTCTAATAGGCAAAAAGGATCCCCTGGAGATCAGGTTGCCCTGACATTGCGTCTTTCTGACAAATCTCAAAACGCCACTGAGGCTGTAGGCTCTCTGGCCATACTAAAGTTCTAGCTCACAGTATCTGGTACACAATTCAAGTATGCAGATGCTACCTTGGGGGGGGGGGGGTCTGTGTGAGTGTGTTTTCCTTCTCAGAAATCGCCTTTGTTTCCACAATTTTACTGTGAACAGGAAGCAGACCAGAAGTTGAAAACAGCACAATTAAGCTGCAGAATAGCAACTAGAGGCCAGTTAACTGTCCTGTCTCTCCCCCATCATTCCATATGCCCATCTCCCCACCCATTATCACCTTCTGTCTATCCCCCTTTACTCTGCCTTCTTCACTTCTGTTACCTTTGGGCTCTGCATGGGTGTTTCCAGACTCTTGGCATCTTTTTCCAAGGATTAAAAAATACATGCTCAGAATAATGCAGCAAGAAAATATTAAGCGCAAAGTGATGATGGTACACTGATAAGAGGAGCAGCAGGTCTCCTGAGTGGAAAAATACTCAAGGTTTCCAAGTTATTGCCCAGGACGTCCTTGCGAGGAGTCCATGAGAAGAAGCAGTCCGTTTGGGTGGTTCTGCATTTTGATGAACAGACTTCAATTGTTTGTGTAACTCCTTTAACCATTTCTCTACTGATCCTATCCCTTCCCATGATGCATGTGATTCAGACAAGATGTGTATTCGGCATAGACATAGAATGGCAAATAGTGGATTCTCCCTAAAAGTTT